>CAUYLG010002245.1:0-10467 GCA_963573385.1 Cacajao melanocephalus | reverse complement strand
CCTTCTGAAACTATTCCAAATAATCCAAAAAGAGGGAATCCTTCCCAAATCATTTCATGAGACCAACATCATCCTGATACCAAAACCTGGCAGAGACTCAGCAAGAAAAGAAAACTTCAGGCCAATAACCATGATGAACATTGATGCAAAAATCTTCAATAAAATATTGGCAAGCCGATTGCAACAGCACATCAAAAAGCTTATCCACCATGATCAAGTAGGATTCATCCCGGGGATGCAAAGGTGGTTCAACATACTCAAGTCTATAAACGTAATTCACCACATAAACAGAACCAAAGACAAAAACCACATGATTATCTCAATTGATGTAGAGAAGGCCTTTGACAAAATTCAACAACCCTTTATGCTAAAAACCCTCAATAAACTAGGTATTGCGGAACGTATCTCAAAATAATAAAAGCTATTTATGATAAACCAACAGCCAATATCATACTGAATTGGCAATAACTGGAGGCATTCTCTTTGACATCTGGCACTAGACAAGGTTGCCCTCTCTCGCCACTCCTATTCAATATAGTACTGGAAGTTTTAGCCAGAGCAATCAGGGAAGAAAAAGAAATAAAGGATATTCAAATAGGGAAGGAGGAAGTCAAATTGTCTCTATTTGCAGACGACATGATTGTATATCTAGAAGACCCCCTTGTCTTAGCTCAAAATCTCCTGAAACTGATAAGCAACTTCAGCAAAGTCTCAGGATACAAAATCAATGTGCAAAAATCACAAGCATTCCTATACACCAATAACAGACTTAAAGAGAGCCAAATTAAGAATGGACTGCCATTCACAATTGCTACAAAGAGAATAAAATACCTAGGAATACAACTAACAAAGAACATAAAGGACCTCTTCAAGGAGAACTACAAACCACTGCTCAACGAAATAAGAGAGGACAGAAACAGATGGAGAAACATTCCATGTTCACGGTTAGGAAGAATCAATATCATGAAAATGGCCATACTGCCCAAAGTAATTTACAGATTCAATGCTATTCCCATCAAGCTACCAATGACCTTCTTCACAGAACAGGAAAAAACCACCTTAAACTTGATATGGAACCAAAAGAGAGCCCACATAGCCAAATCAATTCTAAGCAAAAAGAACAAAGCTGGGGGCATCACACTACCGGACTTCAAACTATACTACAAGGCTGCGGTAATCAAAACAGCATGGTACTGGTACCAAAACAGAGATGTCTACTAATGGAACAGAACAGAGGCCTCGGAGGCAACACAACATATGGAATATTATGCAGCCATCTAAAACGATGAATTCGTGTCCTTTGCAGGGACATGGACGAACCTGGAAACCATCATTCTTAGCAAACTGACACAAGAACACAAAATCAAACACCGCATGTTCTCACTCATAGGCGGGTGATGAAGAATAAGAACACATGGACATAGGGAGGGGAGCATTACACAGAGGGGTCTGTTAGGGGGAAAATAGGGAAGGGAAACTGGGAGGTGAGGAGGTGGGGAGAGATAGCATGGGACGCAATGCCAGATATAGGTGAAGGGGAGGAAAGCAGCAAATCACACTGCCACGTGTGTACCTATGCAACAATCTTGCATGTTCTTCACATGTACCCCAAAACCTAAAATACAATAAAAATTAATAAAAAAATATTGGACTAAAGATTTAACATTATAGTTAAAGATTTTTACCAAGTTTTTGAACATTTTAAAGGGCATCTTTTTACACCTTAATCCATTTTTATAGCAGTGTGTCAAATATTACAAAAGTACTTCCTTACAGGAAATATTTTCACACAACAGGATTGACTAAGTATGTATGGGGTACTTGGCTTTTCAGTAACTTACAACATACTGACACTGCACCAATGCTTCACAGCCACTGGGATGTTTACATTTCTAAATGTTTTAAAGAAGAAAGAGCCAGTTTGGCTTTTGCTAATTTATTCAACTTTTAATTAGTAATTTATACAATTTAATTCCCAAATAAAATGTAATCTAAGTACTGGATTGTTTATTTTGTATTTCTGCCCTCACTCAGAATCTTGAGTAATGTGCAAAGACAGCAACAGTATTTAATAAATGCTCATTCGTGTATATATATACATAAATATATTTGCACATATATGTTTACACATTTTTAGAAACAGGGTTTCATTCTGTCACCCTGGCTGGAATGCAGTGGCTCTGTCATAGCTCAGAGCAGCCTTGAATTCATGGGGTAAAGTGATCTTCTTGCCACAGACCTCAAAAATGTTGGCATTACGGGTGTGAGACACCACACCTGGCAGCTCTTGAATATTTGAGTATTTCCAAAAAATGCAACTGAGACATATAAAAACATCATCTTATTTTTTGGCCTTCGCCAATCCTATCGTATGCATTATATTTTTAAAAGTGAATACATACACCCTTTTATGCCCTGATCATTCATTGTAGAGAAGGAAAACAAGGAACACAAAGCAGTAATAGGAACTGACCACAGCCTAATATAAACTGACCAAGAAGAATCAGCCCAAGCATTATCCATAACTATCGCCCTAGGAGCCTACTTCACCTACCTACAGATGTCAGAATACTCTGAAGCCTCCTTTACTATCTCTGATGGAATCTATGGCTCTACATTCTTCATAGCAACAGGCTTTCATGGCCTACATGTAATTATTGGAACCACATTTCTCATCACACGCTACTTCCGCCTACAAATAGATCACTTTACACCCAACCACCACTTTGGCTTCGAAGCCGCCGCTTGATACTGACACTTTGTAGATGTAGTATGACTATTCCTATATGTCTCTATTTACTGATGAGGATCTTACTCTTTTAGTATAAACAGTATCATTGACTTCCAATCAATAAGTCTCGGTAGATCCGAGAAGGAGTCATTAACCTAGCACTAACCCTAACTACTAATGTTCTTCTAGCTCTACTGCTAACTACTATCGCATTTTGACTCCCACAATTAAATACTTACACAGAAAAGTATAACCCATATGAATGTGGGTTTGACCCCACAACCTCCGCTCACCTGCCTTTTTCTATAAAATTCTTCTTGGTTGCCATTACATTCCTTCTATTTGACCTGGAAATTGCCCTGCTACTACCCTTACCATGAGCAACCCAAACAAATAATTTAATACTTACAATTAATAGAGTTCTCACTTTAATTATTATCCTAGTAATTGGATTAGCCTATGAATGAACTCAAAAGGGATTAGACTGAGTTGAATTGATAGTTTAATCAAAACAAATGATTTTGACTCATTAGATTATGATAAGTCATATTTATCAACATACCTTTCATCTACATCAACACAGCACTGCGTATTTTATATCTCTGCTAGGATTGCTAATTTATCGATCCCACCTAATATCGTCCTTGCTATGCCTAGAAGGCATAATATTATCATTGTTTATTATAACTACACTCATAACCCTAAATATACACTCAACACTAATATTTATTGCACCTATCACCCTCCTAGTATTTGCTGCATGCGAAGCTGCAGTAGGCCTAGCCCTATTAATTCTAATTTCCAACCTGTATGGCCAAGATTATGTACAAAATTTAAATCTTCTCCAATGCTAAAAATTATTCTACCAATAACCATACTACTCCCAATAATATGGCTTTCAAAAAACTATATAGCATGAATTAATATGATAACCTGAAGCCTGCTAATCAGAGCTCTTACCCTATCACCCTTGTACCTACCAAACAACTCACACTACTTATCACCGGTTTTCTTCCTAGATGCACTGACATCTCCCCTCTTAACCCTAACAGCCTGACTATTGCCCCTGATAATTCTAGCAACCCAACAGCACCTCTATAATAGCCCCCCTCCACGAAAAAAACTGTACGTCTCAATACTAGTCTTTCTACAAATCTCCTTAATCACAACATTTACAGCCACAGAACTAATCCTATTCTATGTATTATTTGAAACCACTCTAATCCCCACTCTGATTATCATTACCCACTGAGTATATCAACCAGAGCGCCGAAATGCGGGCTCATATTTTTTGTTCTACACACTAGCAGGATCTCTCCCTCTACTTATTACACTCCTTTACTACTCAAATAACCTAGGCTCACTAAATATTTTAACAACAATAATTACTACTAAACACATGTTACTTTCATGGACTAATAACATTACATGACTGGGGTGTATAATAGCCTTCATAGTTAAAATACCCCTATACGGGCTTCATCTGTGATTACCTAAAGCCCATGTTGAAGCCCCCATTGCAGGCTCAATAGTACTAGCAGCAGTACCATTAAAACTAGGTGGTTACGGCATAATACGAATCACCTCAATTCTCAATCCCTTCACAGAAAAAATAAACTACCCCTTTCTTATCCTATCTCTATGAGGAATAACTATAACAAGCGCCATATGCTTAGGACAAGCCGATCTGAAGTCACTAATCGCCTACTCCTCTGTAAGTCATATGGCACTTGTTATTCTAGCAATCCTCATTCAAACCCCCTGAAGCTTCACTGGCACAATGATCCTTATAATTGCCCACAGACTTACTTCATCTTTACTATTTTGCCTAGCAAATTCAAATTATGAGTGAATCCACAGCCGAACTATAATATTTACCTGAGGCCTACAAACACTATTTCCACTTCTAGCCGTTTGATGGCTTTCAGTTAACCTAGCTAACCTCGCTCTATCCGCAACCATAAACCTGATAGGAGAACTACTTACAATCATGGCCTCTTTCTCTTGATCTAACTTTACTATCATATTCACAGGACTTCACATACTGATTACAGCCCTATACTCACTACATATATTCACCTCAACACAGCGAGGACCATTAACGTACAGTACTCGCAGCATTAAACCTCTATTTACGCGAGAAAATACGCTAATGCTAATGCACGTAATACCAATTCTTCTTATTACCTTAAATCCAAAAGTAATTATGGGGTTAATACCTTGTAGCTATAGTTTAACTAAAACATTAGATTGTGAATCTGACAATAGAAGCCTGTAACTTCTTATCTACCGAGAAAGAATGCAAGAACTGCTAACTCATGCCTCCATGCCTAACAGCCTGGCTTTCTCAACTTTTAAAGGATAGTAGTAATCCATTGGTCTTAGGAACCAAAAACATTGGTGCAACTCCAAATAAAAGTAAAATGCATTCTTCCATAACTCTGATGACACTAATCCCTCTACTTACTCTCATTGTAATTACCCTAATTAAACCCTATAAAATCTTTTTATATCCACACTATGTAAAGCTAGCTATTATTTATGCCCTCATCATCAGTATCCTATCCACAGTAATATACGTATTTACAGGCCAAGAGTATATAATTTCTAACTGACATTGAACAACAATTCGAACTATTAAATTATCTATTAGCTTCAAACTAGACTTCTTCTCCATAATATTTACCCCCGTAGCACTATTTGTTACTTGATCAATCATAGAATTCTCAATATGATATATAAGCTCAGACCCAGATATTAACAAATTCCTCAAGTACCTACTTATTTTCCTTGTCACCATACTAATTCTAGTCACTGCTAATAACCTATTTCAACTCTTTATTGGATGAGAAGGAATCAGCATCATATCTTTCCTTCTAATTAGATGATGGCACGGCTGAACAGATGCTAACACAGCAGCCCTTCAAGCTATTTTGTACAACCGTATTGGCGACATTGGTTTCATCCTAGCAATAACATGATTCTTTTTGTACTCTGACTCATGAGAATTTCAACAAACATTCATGCTTGACCCTACCCCAAACTCCCTTCCTCTAGTAAGCCTCCTCCTAGCCGCAACAGGAAAATCAGCCCAGTTTGGCCTTCACCCATGACTGCCCTCTGCCATGGAAGGACCTACCCCAGTCTCAGCACTACTTCACTCCAGCGCAATAGTTGTTGCAGGAGTCTTCCTAATTATCCGTTTCCACCCTTTGTTTGAAAAAAACTTGCCTGTGCAAACACTTATACTTTCACTTGGGGCCATCACAACCCTGTTTACAGCAATCTGCGCCCTAACACAAAATGATATGAAAAAAATTGTAGCCTTTTCAACCTCAAGTCAACTAGGCCTCATAATAGTAACAGTGGGCATCAATCAACCATAGCTAGCCTTCCTCCACATCTGTACTCACGCCTTCTTTAAAGCTATACTATTCCTAGCGTCGGGATCCATTATTCATAGCCTTAATAACGAACAAGATATCCGAAAGATAGGAGGCCTATTTAAGACCCTGCCCTTTACCTCCTCTTCCATCATTATTGGCAGCCTTGCACTCATAGGCATGCCCTTCCTCACAGGCTTCTACTCAAAAGACCTTATCATTGAAACCGCTAACACGTCGTGTACCAACGCCTGAGCCCTAATAATCACCCTTGTAGCCACTTCCCTAACAACCATATACAGCATTCGCATCATTTTCTTTACTTTAACAGAATGCCCCCGATTTAATAACCTCATTATAATTAGTGAAAATAACCCCTTACTGATAAAACCAATCAATCACCTAGCAGCAGGTAGCATCTTCACCGGGTTTCTTATTTCCAACTGCATTCTCCCTATAACATACCCTCAAATAACTATGCCCTACTACCTTAAACTAACAGCTCTGGGCGTAACTATTTCAGGGCTTCTCATAGCTATAGAACTCAACCTCATAACTAATAATATAAAATTAAACACACCAGTAAAAACTTACTACTTCTCTAACATACTAGGCTTCTACTCAATCACTACTCATCGATCAAATCCCCACTCAAGCTTAACCACAAGCCAAAATATTACTTCAATTCTACTAGTCATATTCTGACTAGAAAAATCTATGCCAAAAATAGCAACAATAACTCAAACTTCAATTTCCACAACTACATCTGCCCAAAAAGGCCTAATTAAACTCTACTTCTTATCTTTCCTCATCCCACCAACCCTCACATTAGTTCTAACTATTTAACCCCCACCCCGAGTGAGCTCAATTGCAATATGCATACCCGTAAATAACGCCCAGCAGGTGACTAAAAGAACCCAAACCCCATAATTACAAAGAGCAGCAGCACCCGTGGGATCTTCAGGAATTAAACCCGGACCCTCACCCTCATAAATCATTCAACTTGCCATAGTCTTGTAATTAATCGTTACACCCTCCACTGTCTTAATAGGGTCACCACCTAATAAAAACACCATGGTAAACTCCATTAGCAAACCTAACAGCACAGTTCATAGAATATCAATACTTGACAACCATGACTCAGGATGCTCATCAATTGCCACGGCTGCAGTATAACCAAAAACAACCATCATCCCACCTAAATAAATTTAAAAAACCATTAACCCCACATAAGACCCACCAAAATATAATGTAATTACACAACCTACAGCACCACTAAAAATTAATACCAAACCTCCATAGATAGGTGAGAGCTTAGAAGAAAAACCTATAAACCCTATTACTAAAATCATACTTAATAAAAATAAAGCATATATCATTATTCCCACATGGATTGCAACCATGACCAATGATATGAAAAACCATTGTTGTATTTCAACTATAAGAATTCCAATGACTGCCCCCCACAAAACACATCCACTAATAAAAATTATTAATAGCTTGTTCATTGACCTCCCCACACCACCCAATATCTCATCCTGATGGAACTTCGGCTCACTCCTAGGCATCTGCCTAATTATTCAAATCACCACAGGCCTATTCTTAGCCATACACTACACGTCAGACTCTTCAACTGCCTTCTCCTCGGTTACCCACATGGCCCGAGACGTAAACTATGGCTGGATGGTCCGCTACCTGCATGCTAACGGTGCCTCCCTATTCTTTATGTGCCTATTCCTTCATATCGGACGAGGCCTGTACTATGGATCTTTTCTCTTCTTAAATACATGAAACATCAGCATTATTTTATTACTTGCAACCATAGCCACAGCATTCATAAGTTATGTACTCCCATGAGGTCAAATATCCTTCTGAGGGGACACAGTAATTACAAATCTACTATCAGCTGTCCCCTACATCGGACCTGACCTAGTACAATGAATCTGAGGTGGCTTCTCTGTTGACAAGGCCACCCTCCCTCGGTTTTTTACCTTCCACTTTATCCTGCCCTTCATCATTGCAGCCTTAGCAACCATCCACCTTTTGTTTCTGCATGACACAGGTTCAAATAACCCATCAGGACTGACATCCGACCCAGACAAAGTTACATTTCACCCATATTATACAATTAAAGACATTTTAGGTCTAGTCTTCCGACTTCTATTCCTAATAAGCCTGACCCTATTTACACCTGACCTCCTAACTGACCCAGACAACTACACTCCAGCTAATCCCCTAAACACTCCACCCCACATCAAACCAGAGTGATATTTTCTATTTGCATACGCAATTCTATGATCTATCCCCAACAAACTAGGAGGCGTCCCAGCCCTCCTACTCTCTATTCTAATCCTAGCAGCCATCCCTACGATATACCTGTCCAAACAACAAAGTATGACATTCCGACCAATCAGCCAAAGCCTATTCTGAGCCTTAGTAGCCGATCTATTCACACTCACATGAATTGGAGGCCAACCAGTCAAACATCCCTTTATAATCATCGGCCAAACTGCATCTACTCTATATTTTCTCATTATTACTCTTATCCCCCTCTTCACCCTAATTGAAAACAAACTACTTAAATGATAAACGTCTTTGTAGTATAATCCAATACCCCGGTCTTGTAAACCAGAAATGGAGAACACCCGCTCCCCAAGACAACCTCAGGGAAAGAATATCCTATTCCACTGTCAACACCCAAAGCTGAAGTTCTAACTTAAACTACTCCCTGTAACGCTTGTCACATTTCTTTATTGAAGGCATCACTTTAAAGTAATATACAAGTACCTACAACCTACCTCTATCTTTCCCCTACTATGTACCTAATGCATTAATGCTTGTCCCCACGAATAATATATAGTACTAACAATGCTTAATCATACATAGTACATGAACACAAGACGTACATCAACACTTTCACAGACATGCTTACAAGCAAGGAGTCTAATTCCTTAAAGAACTATAATACATCACAAGTACAACATACAAAACACTACCAATCCACACGGATATCATTCCAACACATAACATGATTAACAGTACATTCGTACATTACATGATTGATCAGACATGGCACATCTCAATTCAACGATCCATTAACAACCCCTCACAACATGGATATCCTCCACTACAATTGGTCTCTTAATCTACCATCCTCCGTGAAACCAACAACCCGCCCACCACTGCTAATTAACCTTCCCTGCGCCCATACAATGTAGATGATTGGCTACAATGGCCCTCCAATGGACAGCTGGTTCCTACCTCAGGGCCATGCCATTAAGAATCATAGATACGTTCCCGTTAAATGAGGTATATTTGATGGTACGGTGCTATCACCCTCTTAACCGCGTCACTGGATGCAAGAGCGGGCTTTTTCCCCTCACACCGGGGGTGGCGGGGGGAATGAGGTCAAATAGCATTGCCGGTCTGCTGGTTGGTCCAACGCTTGTCCTGCAGTACCTGACTGTGTTTCCAAGAGGCTTTATGCTGTCATCGAGCTAAATTGAATGTCTTGGCCCCCATCCCGACCACTAAGGTGTTATTCAGTCAATGGTTACAGGACATAATAATTTATTAATCACCGTTTTTATTTTTAATTCCAAAATAAAATAACCAAAACCTCACCTTAACCCACTGCAAAATAAAAATATTTCTCAACCACAACCAACCCAAAGAATGTCAACCTATCATTCCCTGAGTCACCTATAATAAAGTAACTCCCCAGTACCAACCAATTTCACCTATACAAATAACCCCACTAATATAGTAGATAACGCACTACTCTACCCATTTTACACCCCATATGAATATTTCAGCTTATAATTTCTTCTCACTTACCCTGAAGTATGTTCTTCAGAAAGCATAGTAGTACTAATACTCTAGTAAATTAAATACCCAACTCACTACTAATAAATATAATCCATATATATATATACATATGTACATATGCATCCATGTATATGCATGCATACAATAAAGATATTAAGTTAATGTAGCTTAACACTTAAAGCAAGACACTGAAAACGTCTAGATGGGTACTATTACCCCATAAACACATAGGTTCGGTCTCAGCCTTTCTATTAGCTTTCAGTGAGATTACACATGCAAGTATCCACAGCCCTGTGAGAATGCCCTCTAGGATTACACAACGTGAGGAGTGAGTATCAAGCACGCAGGTGCAGCTCAAAACACTTTGCTTAGCCACGCCCCCACGGGAGACAGCAGTGACAAATTTTTAGCAATAAACGAAAGTTTAACTAAGTTACACTGACCAGCAGAGTTGGTCAATTTCGTGCCAGCCACCGCGGCCATACGATTAACTCAAGCTAACAGACTCCGGCGTAAAGAGTGTTT
>CAUYLG010002244.1:0-77927 GCA_963573385.1 Cacajao melanocephalus | reverse complement strand
TAGCCTGGGCAGTAGAACAAGAATCCTGTTCTCTCTCCCTCTTTTTCTTCCTCTTTCTTTCTCTCGTACATTCTTTTTTTTTCTTTCTTTCACTCTCACTTTCTTTCCTCTCTTTTCCTTACTTTCAAAAAAAAAAAAAACTCACAGAATAGTATATTAAATATATGTGTATATCACTACAAATTATAGTAGAATTTTAAAAACAAGAAAAAATTAGTTGATATTTAGGGACAGACTGGGAGAGCTGAGAGATAGATGCAGGAAACAGGTGACAATTGCAGTAGTTTCCAAAGATGATGATGACTTAATCTGGGAAGCTCTCAAGGTAGATGTGATCAAGTTGGGGTATATTTTTAAAATTAGAATTACAGAACATCTGAATTGTTTGGTGGTGGTGTATGAAAGAAAGAGAAGAAACAGTTGTACCATTATAAGTGAAAGCTCATACACCCCTTGAAAAGAAAAGAGGTAACAGAAAATGTAAAACAAGCAGATAATTATATCACATTTCATTATTTACATGTCAATTTTTTGTATGTAATCAATCTTATATCAAAAAGATAACAAAGGAGACTTCCACTTCCAGTGAAAATGGAGTAACACAGACCAGATTTGCCCTCCGTCCTGAAACCACTCAAAAACCAGACAAAATACATGAGAATGGTTTGCAAGACATCAAACACTAGTCAATGAAAGACACTTAATTTCTGAGAGACAAGAGACAAATTAGTTGAGCCCTGTTATTGCCCCAGCTTACTGGCTAAAATGTTTCTAGGTCATGACCTAGTGGAAGAGAAACAAGTCGAGATTTGTGGTCTTCCTGAATTAAGGTAATATAAGCAACAAATGAAAGCCTAAAATAATACTCAACATAAAATAAAAACAAACCAAAAAAAAGGAAAAATAGAAGTGGAAAACAGATGAAGAAAATCTAAAACAAATAGTTACAAGGCAGATTTAAACCCAACCACATCAATTATCACATTAAATGTAAATGTCCTAAACATCCTAAGTTAGCAGCCAATATGGTCAGTTTGAGTAAAACAACAGAACGCAACCACTTGTTGCTTACAGAAATCCACTTTAAATATAAAAGACATAAATAGGTTAATAGTTAAACTATAGGAAAAGATACACCATGATAACACTGAACAAAAAAAAAGCTAAAGTGGCTATATTAATATTAGACAAAGTAGATTTTTAAAAAATATATATTATCAGAGATAGAGAAGGTCATTTCATAATAAGAAAAGGCATTGATGAATCAGAAGGATATAATCATACCAAACTTTTATGTACTTAATAACTAAGCTTCAAAATACATGAAGCAAAAAAACTGATAGAGCTCCAAGGAGAGAAGTAGTCAAATCACAATTATAGCTGGAGATGTTGGTACCTCCCTTTCAATAATTAATCAAATTAATGGATAAAAGTAGTGCAGATAGGGAAGACTTGAACAACACTATAAACCAACTTGACCTAATTGGCATTTATAGAATACTGTACCCAACAAAAGATAATTTTTAAAAATTATTGTTTAAAAAGCAGATGTAAGTACATAGCAGTCAGATGGTGCTGAGAACAGGCGTAATGGTTCCACACAATCTACTCCACCCTGGGGGTAATATTAGATACAACTGTATTAATTGATAATTTGTCTGCCTATCAGAAATATAATGTAGAACCAATAGTAGTTTACATAAATAGGATGCCAATTTTCTTATATAGTAGCAATGAATCAATATTGTCAAAGACAAAAATGTATGTGATTCTATCAGTCTTTCTGTCATAATACTGAATCATTAAAAATGTTTTTAAAATATTTTTTAATAACTGAGTTAGATCTTGCCATCATCTCCACAATTCAACGGGGAAAGAACCTGGAAAGCAAAAGGGCAATACAGTTTCAATACTTACCAGGAGTTAAAACAAAACAAAATTTTCCCAGAATACTCATAGCAGAATTCTGTTCAGGTCTCATTGACCAGAATTGGATCCTATGGTCATCTTCACCTTTGATGGAAGCTGGGAAAGGACAAAGAAAAGCAGGATTGTTTTGAATGGCCTAATTCAGTGCTTCCTAATAGACACATTATGTAAACCACATATGTAATTTACTAGTAGGCATTTTTTAAGTAAAATGAAACAGGTGAATTAAATTTTATAATATATTTTAATCTAACATATCTACAATGTTATTTCAACATTATATTATATTCAAATAATATAAAAGTTATTAATAGCATATTTTACTTTTTAAAGTTTTTGCACTCCAGTGTATATTTTATACTTACAACATATCATTTCAGACTAGCCTTATTTCTTTTGCTTTCTTTTTTTAATTTTTAATTTTTGTGGGTACACAGTAGGTTATATTATATTTAAGGGGTATATGGTTTAATTTGATACATGTATACGATGTGTAATAATCACATCAGAGTAAATGAGATATTCATCACCTCCAGCATTTATCCTCTATGTTACAAACAATCCAGTTATATTCTTTATTTTAAATTGTACAATTAATTATTGACTGTAGTCACCTTATTGTGATAGTAGACCTTAATCATTTTTTCTAACTATTTTCTGTACCCATGAACCCCATACCTCTTTGCCCCCACCCAAGCCCCATTACTTTTCCCAGCCTCTGGTAACCATCATTGTGCTCTCTATTTCCATAAGGTCAATTGTTTTAATTTTTAGCTCCCACAAATAAGTGAGAACATGCAAAGTTTATCTTTCTGTGCCTGATTTATTTCACTTAACATAATGAACTCCAGTTCCATCCATGTTATTGCAAATGATAGGATCTTATTTTTAATGGCTGAATAGTACTCTATTGTATATATGTACCACATTTTTATTATCCATTCATCTGTTGGTTAGGTTGCTTTTAAATCTTGGCTATTGTAAATAGTACTGCAATAAACATGAGAGTGCAAATATCTCTTCAATACACTGATTTCCTTTCTTTTGGGGATATATCTAGCAGTGGTTGCTGGATCATATGATAGTTCTATTTTTAGTTTTTAGAAGAACCTCTATGCTGTTTTTCATAGTGGCTGTACTCATTTGCATTCCCACCAACAATGTACAAAATGTCCCCCATCTCTATATCCTCACCAGCATTTGTTATTGCCTACTGTTTGGGTAAAAGCCATTTTAATTGGGGTGAGATGATATCTCATTGTAGTTTTGATTTGCATTTCTCTGATGATCAATGATGTTGAGCACCTTTTCATATATCTGTTTGCCATTTGTATCTCTTCTTTTAAGAAATGTCTATTCAGATCTTTTGCCCATTTTTAATTGGATTATTATATGTTTTCCTACTAAGTTGTTGTGGCTCCTTACATACTCTGGTTATAAATCTTTTCTCAGATGGATAGTTTGCAGATATTTTCTCCCATTCTGTGGGTTGTATGTTTACTTTGCTCATTGTTTCATTTCCTTTGCCATGCAGAAGCTTTTAAACTTAATGTGATCCCATTTGTCCATTTGTGCTTTGATTGCCTACGCTTGTGGGATATTACTCAAGAAATCTATGCCCAGTCCAATACCCTGGAAAGTTTTCCAAATATTTTCTTGTAGTAATTTCATAGTTTGCGGTATTAGATTTAAGTCTGTAGTCCATTTTGATTTCATTTTTATATATAGTGAAAGGTAGAGGTCGTTTTATTCTTCTATATATGGATATCTAGTTTTCCCAGCACTATTTATTGAAGAGAATGTCCTTTCCCCAATGTAGGTTCCTGACACTTTTGTAAAAAATGAGTTCACTGTATATGTAAGGATCTATTTCTGGGTTTTTTATTCTATTCCATTGATTTATGTGTCTATTTTTATGCCAGTAACATGCTGTTTTGGTTACTATAGTTTTGTAGTTTAATTTGAAGTCAGGTAATATGATTCTTTCAGATTTGCTCTGTTTGCTTAGGATAGCTTTGCTTATTCTAGGTCTTTTGTGAGTAAATATAAATTTTAGGATTATTTTCCCTATTTTTGTGAAGAGTGTCATTTGTATTTTGATAGGGATTGCACTGAATCTGTAGATTGCTTTAGGTAGTATGGACATTTTAACAATATTGATTCTTCCAATTCATGAACATGAAATAGCTTTTTATTTTTTTCTGTCTTCTTCAATTTCTTGCATCAATGTTTTACAGTTTTTATTGCAGTGAGCTTTTACTTATTTGGTTAATTCATAGGTATTTAACTTTATTTATAGCTATTGTAAATGGGATTACTTTTTAAATTTCTTGTTCAGGTTGTTTACTGTAGGCATATAGAAGTGCTATTAATTTTTGTACATTGATTTTGTATCTTGCCACTTGACTGAATTTGTTTATCAGATCTAATACTTTTTAATGGGGTCTTTAGGTTTTTCCAAACAAAATCATATCATCTGCCAATAGGGATAATTTGACTTATTCCTTTCCAATTTGGATGCCATTTATTTCTTTATCTCTTCTGATTGCTCTAGCTAGAACTACCAGTACTATGTTGAATAATAGTGGTGAAAATCGGCATCCTTATCATATTCCATATTTTAGGGGAAAGGCTTTTCATTTTTTCCTATTGATTATGATACTACCTGTGGGTCTGTCAAATATGGTTTTTATTATATTGAGGTATGTTCCTTCTGTACCCAGTCTTTTTATAGCTTTTATCATGAAGGGATGCTGATTTTTAACAAACGCTTTTTCAGAATAAACTGAAATGATAATATGGTTTTTGTCCTTCATTTTGTTGATATGATTTATCACACTGATTGATTTGCAGATATTGGACCATCCTTGCATCTGTGGGATAAATCCTACTTGCTCATGATGACTGATTGTTTTCATGTATTATTAAATTCATTTTCCTAGTATTTTGTTGAAGATTTTTGCATCAATGTCCATCAAAAATATTGGCCTTTAGTTTTCTTTTCTTTTCTTTTGTTTTTAATATGTCTTTGTCTCATTCTGGTATCAGGGTAATACTGCCCTCAGAGAGTGAGTATGGAAGTATACCTTCTGCCGCTTTTTTTTGGAATACTTTGATTAGGAATGGCATTAGTTCTATGCTAAGTGTTGGTAAAATTCAGCAGTGAATCCATTGTGTCCAGACTTTTGGCTGGCAAATTTTTAATTATGACTTTGATCTTGTTATATGTTATTGGTCAGATCAGATTTTAGATTCCTTCATGGTTCAATTTGTGTAGGTTGTGTGTGTCTAGGAATTTATCCAATTCTAGGTTTTCCAATTTATTGGCATATAGTTGTTCATAGTAGTCTCTAACGATCCTTTGAATGTCTGTGCTACTGGTTTTAACGTTTTCTTTTTTAACTCTGATTTTATTTGGGTCTTCTCTCTTTTTTTCTTGGTTATTCTGGCTAAAAGTTTGTCCATTTTGTTTATCTTTTCAAAAAAGTGTTTATTAATCTTTTGTATTGTTTTATTTCAATTTTATTTATTTCTGCTCTGGTCTTTGTTATTCATTTTATTCTACTAACTTTGGGTTTGGTTTGCTCTTGCTTTTATAGTTCTTTAAGATGTGTTGTTAGGTTGCTTATCTGAAGTTTTTCTTCTTTTTTTTTATGTAGGCACTTATAATCATAAACTACCCTCCTAGTACTACTTTTGCTGTATCTCATAGGTTTTGATATGTTGTGTTATCATTATAATTTGCTTCAAGAATTTTTTTATTATATTTTAAGTTCTGGGATACATGTGCAGATCTTGCAGGATTGTTACATAGGTATACACACGCCATAGTGGTTTGCTGCCTTCATTCCCCCTTCACCTACATTAGGTATTTCTCCTAATGTTATCCCTCCCCAACCTTCTCACACCCTGCTAATGCTCCCCTAGCCCCCCAACCCCCAACAGACCCCAGTGTGTGATGTTCCCCTCCCTGTGTCCATGTGTTCTTATTGTTCAACACCCACTTATGAGTGAGAACATGCATTGTTTGGTTTTCTGTTCTTGTGTCAGTTTGCTGTGAATGATGGTTTCCAGATTCATCCATGTCCCTGCAAAGGACATAAACTCATCCTTTTTATGGCTGCATAGTATTCCATGGTGTATATGTGCCACATTTTCTTTATCCAGTCTATCCTTGATGGGCATTTGGGTTGGTTTCAGGTCTTTGCAATTGTAAACAGTGCTGCAGTGAACATACATGTGCATGTGTCTTTATAATAGAATGATTTATAATCCATTCGGTATATACCCAGTAATGGGATTGCTGGGTCAAACAGTATTTCTATTTCTAGACCCTTGAGGAATTGCCACACTGTCTTCCACAATGGTTGCAGCAATTTACATTCCCAACAACAGTGTAAAAGTGTTCCTATTTCTCCACATCCTCTCCAGCATCTGTTGTCTCCAGATTTTTTAATGATGCCATTCTAACTGGCATGAAATGGTATCTCTCTGTGGTTTTCATTTGCATTCTCTAATGACTAGTGATGAGCATTTTTTCATATGTTTCTTGGCTGCACAAATGTCTTCTTTTTAAAAGTGCCTGTTCATATCCTTTGCCCACTTTTTGATGGGGTTGTTTGTTTTTTTCTTGTAAATTTGTTTTAGTTCTTTGTAGATTCTGGATATTAGCCCTTTGTCAGATGGGTAGCTTGCAAAATTGTTTCCTATCCTGTTGGTTGCAGGTTCACTCTAATGATTCTTTCTTTTGCTGTGCAGAAGCTCTTAAGTTTAATTAGATCCCATTTGTCTATTTTGGCTTTTGTTGCCATTGCTTTTGGTGTTTTAGTCATGAAGTCTTTGCCTATGCCTATGTCTGAATGATAGTGCCTGTTTTTTCTAGGGATTTTATGGTGTTAGGTCTTATGTTTACATCTTTAATCCATCTGGAGTTAATTTTTGTATAAGGTGTAAGGCATGGGTCCAGTTTCAGCTTTTTGCACATGGTTAGCCAGTTTCCCCAACACCATTTATTAAACAGGGAATCCTTTCCCCATTGCTTGTTTTTGTCATGTTCATCAACGATCAGATGGTTGTATGTGTGTAGCATTACTTCCGAGGCCTCTGTTCTGTACCATTGGTCTGTATCTCTGTTTTGGTACCAGTACCATGCCATTTTTATTACTGTAGTCTTATAGTATAGTTTGAAGTCAGGGAGCATGATGACTCCAGCTTTGTTCTTTTTGCTTAGGATTGTCTTGGCTATGCGGGCTCTTTTTTGGTTCCATATGAAGTTTAAGGTGGGTTTTTCCAGTTCTGTGAAAAAGGTCAATGGTAGGTTGATGGGGATAGCATTGAATCTATAAATTACTTTGGGCAGTATGGCCATTTCACTATATTGATTCTTCCTGACCATGAGCATGGAATGTTTTTCCATCTGTTTGTGTCCTCTCTTATTTCCTTGAGTAGTGGTTTGTAGTTCTTGAAGAGGTCCTTCACATCCTTTGTTAGTTGTATTCCTAGGTATTTTATTCTCTTTGTAGCAATTATGAATGGGAGTTCGCTCATGATTTGGCTCTCTGTCTGTCATTGGTGTATAGCAATGCCTGTGATTTTTGCACATTGATTTTGTATCCCAACACTTTGCTGAAGTTGCTTATCATCTTAAAGAGATTTGGGGCCGAGACAATGGGGTCTTCTAAACATACAATCATGTTGTCTGCAAATAGGGACAATTTGACTTCTTCTTTTCCTAATTGAATGCCCTTTATTTCCTTTTCTTGCTTGATGGCTCTGGCTAGAACTTCCAATACTATGTTGAATAGAAATAGTGAGAGAGGGTACCCTTGTCTAGTGCCAGTTTTCAAAAGGAAGGCTTCTAGTTTTTGCCCATTCAGTATGATATTGGCTGTGGGTTTATCATAGATAGCTTTTATTATTTTGAGATACATTCCATTGATACCTAGTTTATTGAGAGTTTTTAGCATAAAGCACTGTTGGATTTTGTCAAAGGCCTTCTCTGCATCTATTGAGATGATCATGATTTTTGTCTTTGGTTCTGTTTATGTGATGGATCACATTTGTAGATTTGCATATGTTGAACCAGCCTTGCATCCCTGGGATGAAGCTTACTTGATCGTGATTGATAATCTTTTTGATGTGTCATTGCATTCGGTTTGCCAGTATTTTATTGAAGATTTTTGCATCAATGTTCATCATGGATATTGGCCTGAAATTTTCTTTTTTAGTTGTGTCTCTGCCAGGTTTTGGTATCAGGATGATGTTTGTCTCATAAAATGAGTTAGGGAGTATTTTCTCTTTTCGTATTGTTTGGAATAGTTTCAGAAGGAATACTACCAGCACCTTTTTGTACGTCTGGTAGAATTCTGCTGTGAACCAATCTTGACCTTGACTTTTTTTGGTTGGTAGGTTACTAACTGCTGCCTCAATAACAAGACCTTGTTATTAGTCTATTCAGGGACTCAACTTCTTCCTGGTTTAGTCTTGGGAGGGTGTAAGTGTCCAGGAATTTATTCATTTCTTCTAGATTTACTGCTTTATGTGCATAGAGTTGTTTGTAGTAATCTCTGCATAGAGTTTGTATTTCTGTGGAATCTGTGGCGATATCCCCTTTATCATTTTTTATTGCATCTATTTGATTCTTCTCTCTTTACTTTTTAATTAGTCTGGCTAGCAGTCTATCTATTTTGTTGATCTTTTCAAAAACCAAGCTCTTTTATTGATTTTTTGAAGGTTTTTTAGTGTCTCTATCTCCTTCAGTTCTGCTCTGATCTTAGTTATTTCTTTTCTTCTGCTAGCTTTTGAATTTGTTTGATCTTGCTCCTCTAGTTCTTTTAATTTTGACAATAGCGTGTCAATTTTAGAACTTTCTTCACTTCTCAGGTGGGCATTTAGTGCTATTGCTATAAATTTCCCTCTAGACACTAAATCTGTCCCAGAGATTCTGGTACATTGTGTCTTCATTCTCATTGGTTTCAAAGAACATCTTTATTTCTGCCTTCATTTCATTATTTATCCGGTAATCATTCAGGAGCAGGTTGTTCAGTTTCCATGTAGTGGTGTGGTTTTGCATGAGTTTCTTAGTCCTGAGTTCTAATTTGATTGCACTGTGGTCTGAGAGACTGGTTGTTATGATTTCCATTCTTTTGCATTTGCTGAGGAATCATTTACTTCCAATTATGTGGTCAATTTTAGAGTAGGTGCAATGTGGCAATGTGGTGCTGAGAAGAATGTATATTCTGTGATTTGGGGTGGAGAGTTCTGTAGATGTCTATTAGGTCTGCTTGATCCAGATCTGAGTTCAAGTCCTGGATATACTTGTTAATTTCTGTCTCATTGATCTGTCTAATATCAACAGTGGAAAGTTAAAGTCTCCCACTATTATTGTGTGGGAGTGTAAGTTTCTTTGCGGGTCTTTAAGAACTTGCTTTATGTATCTGGATGCTCCTGTGTTGGGTGCATATATATTTAGGATAGTTAGCTCTTCTTGTTGCATTGATCCCTTTACCATTATGTAATAATGCCCTTTGTCTCATTTGATATTTGTTGGTTTAAAGTCTGTTTTATCAGAGACTAAAATTGCAACCCTGCTTTTTCTTTGCTCTCCATGTGCTTGGTAAATCTTCCTCCACCCCTTTATTTTGAGTCTATGTGTGTCTTTGCACATAAGATGGGTTTCCTGAATACAGCACACTGATGGGTCTTGATTTTTTATCCAATTTGCCAGTCTGTGTCTTTCGATTGGGGCATTTAGTTCATTAACATTTAATGTTAATATTGTTACATGTGAATTTGATCCTGCCATCTTGATACTAGCTAGTTATTTTGCCTGTTAGTTGATGCAGTTTCTTCATTATGTCAATGGTCTTTACCATTTGGTACTTTTTGCAGTGGCTGGTACTAGTTGTTCCTTTCCATGTTTAATGCTTCCTTCAGGAGCCCTTGTAAGGCAGAAATCTCTCAGCAATTGCTTCTCCGTAAAGGATATTATTTCTCCTTCACTTATGAAGCTTAGTTTGGCTGGATATGAAATTCTGGGTTAAAAGCTCTTTTCTTTAAGGATGTTGAGTATTGGCCCCCACTCTCTTCTGGCTTGTAGGGTTTCTGCTGAGAGATCTATTGTGAGTCTGATGGGCTTCCCTTTGTGGGTAACCCGATCTTTCTCTCTGGCTTCCCTTAGCATTTTTTCCTTCATTTCAACCCTGGTGAATCTGACGATTATGTGCCTTGGGGTTGCTCTTCTTGAGGAATATCTTTGTGGTGTTCTCTGTATTTCCTGGATTTGAATGTTGGCCTGCCTTGCTACGTTGGGGAAGTTCTCCTGGATAATGTCCTGAAGAGTGTTGTCCAGCTTGGATTCATTCTCCCTATCACATTCAGGTACACCGATCAAATGTAGATTCGATCTTTTCACATTATTCCATATTTCTTGGAGGCTTTGTTCATTTCTTTTCACTCTTTTTTCTCTAATCTTGCCTTCTCGTTTTATTTCATTGAATTCATCTACAATCTCTGATATTCTTTCTTCTGCTTGATTGATTCGGCTATTGAAACTTGTGTATGCTTCGCGAAGTTCTTGTGTTGTGTTTTTCAGCTCAAGTCGTTTATATTCTTCTCTAAGCTGGTTATTCTAGTTAGCATTTTGTCTAACCTTTTTTCAAGTTTCTTAGTTTCTTTGCATTAGGTTAGAACATGTTCCTTTAGATCAGAGAAGTTTGTGATTACCCACGTTCTGAAGCCTACTTCTGTCAATTCACCAAACTCAATCTCCACCCAGTTTTGTTCCCTTGCTGGTGAGGAGTTGTGATCCCTTGGAGGAGGAGAGGCATTCTAGTTTTTGGTGTTTTCATCCTTTTTGCACTGGTTTCTTCCCATCTTTGTGGATTTATCTACCTTTGGTCTTTGAGGTTGGTGACTTTCAGATGGGGTCTCTGAGTGGGCATCCTTTTTGTTGATGTTGAGGCTATTTATTTCTGTTTTTTAGTTTTCCTTCTAACAGGCCCCTCTACTGCACGACTACTGGAGGTCCACTCCAGACCCTGCTTGCCTGGAAATCACCCACGGGGGGTGCAGAAGAGCAAGGATTGCTGCCTGTTCCTTCCTCTGGTAGCTTTATCCCAGAAGGGTGCCCGCCAGATGTCAGCCAGAACTCTCCTGTGTGAGGTGACTCTTTGGATACAGGGGTCAGGGAGCCACTTGAGGAGGCAGTCTGTCCCTTGTCAGAGCTCAAGTGCTGTGCTGTGAGCTCCACTGCTCCCTTCAGAGCTGCTGGGCAGGGACTTTTAAGTCTGCTGCAGCAGAACTTACAACTGCTCCTTTTCCCAGGTGCTCTGTCTCAGGCTTTATTTATAAGTCCCTGACAGGCTGCTGCCTTTTTTCAGAGATGCTCTGCCCAGCAAGGAGGGATTCTAGTCAAGTCTGCCTGCAGAGGTGTTGTGGAGCTGCCACAGGCTCCCCCCAGCTGCTGTGTAAACTTCATAATTTTGTTTACACAGGTAAGGTTAATGGTGCCTCAGTAATGGTGGACCCTCCTTCCCCAATGGAGCTCGACCATTGCTGTGCTGGCTGCAAAAATCCCAAGCCGGTGGGATTCAGTTTGCCAGTCTCCATGGGGATGAGACTCGCAGAGCCAGCTCACCTGGCTCCTTGCCTTCAGCCCCATTTCCCTCAGGTATATGGGTGACTCTGTCTCACAGGTGCTCCAGGTGTCACTCAAAACAGCTGCTCAGATTTGTGCTGGAAACTCGTGGCACTGGCTGAATCAGCCACCCAGATTTGCCCTGGAAACCTGCAGCACCTGTCAGCATGCAAGGATCTCCTGGTCTGAGGGCTGCAAATACCACAGGAGAAGCACAGCATTGGAACTGAAGCTCCGGAGTGGCCAGAGGTCGCCGATGGCCTCCGTTGGGTAGGACAGAGTGCCCTCCAGCCCATTGCACTTCCCTGGTGAGGCAGCGCCCCACCCTGCCTCAGTTTGCCCTCCTTGGGCTACACCCACTGTCCAACCAGTCCCATTGAGATGAACCTGGTACCTCAGTCGGAAATGTGAAGATCACATGACTTCTGCATCGCTCTCGCTGGGAACTGCGCTCCAGAGCTGTTCCTATTTGGCCATCTTGGCAGAAGTAACTTCAAGAAATTTTTTAATTCCCTTAATCTTTTCATTGACCCACTGGTCATTCAGGAACCTATCGTTTAATTTCCATGAATTTGTATAGTTTCCAAAATTCTTCCTGTTGTTGATTTCTAGTTTTATTCCATTGTGGTCATAGAGGATACCTGATATTATTTCAATTTTTTGAATGTTTTATGAATTGTTTTGAGGCCTAACATATGGTCTATTATTGAGAATGATCCATATGCTGAGGAGAATGTATATTTTGCAGCTCTGGGATGAAATGTTCTGTAAATATCTATCAGGTCCATTAGGTCTATAGTGCAGATTAAGGTCAGTGTCTTTTTGTTGATTTTCTGTCTGGATGATCTGTTCAATGCTAAAAGTAGAGTGTTAACGTCTCTAGCTCTTATTGCATTGAGGATCTGTCTCTTTATCTTTAGCTCTAATAATATTTGCTTTATATATCTGATGCTCCAGTGTTTGAGTGCATATATATTTATAATTGCTATATACTTTTGCTGAATTGACCCCTTTATCATTATATAATTACCTTCTTTGCCTCTTTTAATACATTTTGCCTTGAAATCAATTTTATCTAATATACATATAACTACTCCTGCTCTTTTTGTTTGTTTGTTTTCATTGCTGTGGAATATTTTTTCCATCCCTTTATTTTCAGTCTATATTTGTTTTTACAGATGAAGTGTGTTTCTTATAGGCAACAGATCATTGGCTCATTTTTTAAAAATCTGTTCAGCCACTCTATGTCTTTTTGTTTGAGAGTTTAATCCATTTATGTTCAATGTTATCAATAATATATTGAAAAGTAAGGACTTACTTCTGCCATTTTGTTACTTGTTATCTGGTTATTTTCTGGTCTTCTCTTTCATTCTGACTGCCTTATGGTGACAATTATTTTTTCTGGTGATATGTTTTAATTTATTGCTTTATATTTTTTTGTGTATCTATTGTATGTTTTTAGATTTGAGGTCACTATGAGTCCTGCAAATTATATAACTCATTATCTAAAACTGATGACAACTTGACACTGATCGCATAAACATACAAACAAACTAATAAAAAGAAAACTAATAAAAATTGTAATTTGGTCTCCCTGTTTTTTAACTTTATTGTTTCTATTCATATCTTATTATACTGTTTATGTCTTGAAAAGTTGTTGAAGTTATTATTCTTAATTGGTTTATCTTTTTGTCTTTCTACTTAAAATATGAGGAGTTTACACACTGCAATTACAGTGTTATAATATTCTCTGTTTTTCTGTGAACTTACTATTACTAGTGAGTTTTATACCTTCAAATCATTTCAATTGCTCGTTAATACCCTTTCTTTCTGATTGAAGTACTCCTTTTAGCATTTCTTGTAGGACAGGTCTGCTGTTGATCAAATCCCTCAGTTTTTGTTTGTCTGGGAAATAATTTCTCCTTCATATTTAAAGGATGCTTTCACCAGTATAACATTGCAAGGTAGAAGGTTTTTTTCTTCCACACTTTAAATTTGTCATGTGACTCTCTTTTGTCCTGTAAGGTTTCCACTGAAAAGTCTGCTGCCAGACCTATTGGAGCTCCACTGTATGTTATTTGTTTCTTTTCT
The DNA here is from genome assembly GCA_963573385.1 of Cacajao melanocephalus. Lineage (NCBI taxonomy): Eukaryota > Metazoa > Chordata > Mammalia > Primates > Pitheciidae > Cacajao > Cacajao melanocephalus. The sequence continues at coordinate 64,270 of CAUYLG010002244.1, read as the reverse complement.
CTTACTACTTTTAGGATCCTTAATTTACCTTGACCTTTGGAACTTTATTAAATGCCTTAAGGTTGTCTTCTTTGGATTAAATCTGCTTAGTATTCTATAACCTTCTTGTACTTGAATATTGATTTCTCTAGGTTTTGGAAGTCCTCTGTTATCATCCCTTTGCTTTGTTTTGTTTTGTTTTTTGAGACAGAATCTCACTCAACTGTTACCTAGGCTGGAGTACAGTGGCACAATCTCAGCTCACTGCAACCTCCATTTCCCAGGTTCAAACCCTCCCAAGTAGCTGGGATTACAGGCGCATGCCACTATGCCCTGCTAATTTTTGTATTTTCAGTAGAGACAGGGTTTCACCATGTTGGCCAGGCTGGTCTTGAACTCCTGACCCTAAGAGATCCGTTTGCCTTGGCCTCCCAAAGTGCTAGACTTACAGGCGTGAGCCACTGCACCCAGGCTATCCCTTTGAATAAACTTTCTATCCCTATCTTTCTCTCTACCTCCTGTTTAAAACCAATAACTCTTAGATTTGCCCTTTTGGCTATTTTCTAGATCTTGTGTATGTGATTTACTCCTTCTTATTCATTTTTCTTTTGTCTCCTCTGACTGTGTATTTTCCAATAGCCTGTCTCCAAGCTCACTAATTCTTTCTTCTGCTTGATCATTCCTGATACAAAAGACTCTGATGCATTCTTCAGTATGTTGATTCCATTTTTCAACTCCAGAATTTCTACTTGATTTTTTAAAATTATTTCAATCTCTTTGTTGTATTTATCTGACAGGATTCTGAATTCCTTCTCTGTGTTATCTTGAATGTCTTTGAGTTTCCTCAAACCAGCTATTTTGGATTCTCTGAAAGGTCACATATCTCTGTCTCTCCAGGACTGGTCCCTGGTGACATATTTCATTTGTTTGGTGCAGTCCTGTTTGCTCAGATAGTCTTGATGTTTGTGGATGTTTGTCCGTGTTTGGGCACTGAAGAGTTAGATATTTGTTGTAGTCTTCACAGTCTAGGCCTGCTTGTACCTGTCCTTCTTGGGAAGGAAGGCTTTCCAGGTATTCAAAGGGACCTAATTGTCATTATCTCTGTTTTTGGTTACTGCAGCTATATCTGCATTAGGGGGCACCCCAAACCCAGTAACACTGTAGTTCTTGCAGACTTGTAGAGGTACTGCCTTGGTGGTCTTGGATAAGATCAGGAAGAATTATCTGGATTACCAGGCAGAAACTCTTGTTTTCTTCTCTTACTTTCTCCCAAACAAACAGAGCTTCTCTCTCTCTGCTGAGCTGTCTGGGGCTGGGGGAGAGACAACACAAGCACTTCTATGGCAGCCACTACTGGGACTGCACTGGGTCAGACCTGCCAACACAGCATGGGGTCTTGCCCAAGGCTTACTATAACCACTACCTGGCTACCTATGTTTGTTCAAGACTTGAAGGCTCTACAATCAGCAGGTGGTGAAGCCAGCCGGAGACTAGCCTTATTTCCGAAATATGCGGGGCACATTTCACATGCTCTGCAGCCACATATGTCTAGTAGTTACTATATTAGATATCACAACTCTAGAGCAATCACAGTTAATTGCCTGAGACAGAGCATTTTGCAACCCCTAGAAAAAAGGTTTTGTTAACAAGGGAGAACAGAGTTTAGAATGGATATGAATACAGATAACTAACAATGGCTGTTGCATCAATGCAAACTGGCAAACTGGAATTATTACTGGTTTGCTTAAATTTTCAAATAAAAGTATAATTAGGTGATTTCTGTTTAAGAGTACAGGGAAGTCCACAAACAAATTTAAAAGTTTTTTGTACAATATAACTCAAAAGAGTTTAATGTTCTTTAGTAAACTCAATATTACAGATGGACTCATGTCTCCACACTTTATTCATTCCATAAATGTTTACTGATAGCTTTATAGCATTTTTCCAATTCCTTCAATGGCTTTGATTTCATTTAAAAAAAAAATTTCTTTTTCCTATAAGACAGACTATCAAGCAAATATTTAATGGCTTTGATTAGTACTATGTGACCTCTGGGTCTTTACACATGTTATTTCCTCTGAAAGAAATATGCTCCTTCCCAGTCCTATCTTCTCATCCTTAAATCTGGCTGACTCTAGCACACCTTTCAGGTCTCAGATTAAATGTTACTGCCTCAGGTAAACATTTTTCTTATCCCACATAATTACATTACACATTGTCATAGCCTCCCATCATCCACCTATTATTATCCTCATTATACTTTATTGTAATTATTTATTTTATTATCTATCTCCCTCACTGTGTTGTACGACCTATAGGGTCTGAGATCTTATCTGTTTTGTACAACAGGATCAAGCAGACAGCCTGCCCCATGTTTAATATATACTTGTTGAATAAATAAATAAAATGTATGTCTATACCAAGACATGAAAAAAAGTTGAAGATAGACCTCAATATAAATGAATAATACTACAATGTGCTTAAGGCTACCCTAGAGGCATGAACATGATACTATGGAATACAGAAGGGATGAGCTTAAACTGAGTCTTGAAAAACATGTTCACCATGGAGTCAAAGTGGGTAACAGCATTCCAGGCAGAAGGGACAGTAGTTTTAAAGTAGAATCAACCAGATTTGATGAGAAATTCATCGTGAGTGTTGAGGCAGAGGGTATCCAAGATGACATCCACATGTTTACATTAGGCAAACAAGCTGGTCATGATATCATTCATTAAGTAGAGATTAAAGGAAATGTTTGTGAAGAGGAGAAAATTAGCTAAGCCTAGATAGAATAAACAGAATTTCAGGGTTTGGGAAAATGCAGGGGTATAAATGATAAGAGACCAGTCAGAAATTTGAAGTAGAAGACACATTTGAAGAAATCACTGAAGCATGGAAAATAGTTGAAAAGATAAGCATAAATGAAATAAAGCTCACCAAAATGAACACTTACGAAACATGGCATGATGATAATGTAGTGTAATTGTTTCTTTAAAAAATATAGCATCACTTGAACATCCAAATGAATGATGCTTCTTTCAAATGAGTCACCTCAGAAGGCCCTGCACCCATGCTGGCTTTGCCACTACTACCTTTAAAATATTTTTAACACACATTTTTTGGTCTTTTCATTAAAGTGAACAAGATATCCTTTTGAATATCTTCAATAATGGAAAATCCTCGTTGTTTCAGGATGAATTTGATTAGGGGAACAGAAAAAAAATTAGGGCTAAGTCTGATGCGTAAGGGGAATGAATGATCATTCTATAGGATCATTTTGGCTCAAAGAAGTAACAAGTAGTCATGAATATTTTCTTATTAGATGTATAAACTGAATCTTAAAGCAATTTTAATTCAAATAATATATATTAGCAAGATTTGCATTTGAACTGGTGATCTGAGTACAGCAGATGACCCTCCCCAATGTGAATGGGCATTATCCAATCTATTTAGGATCTGAATAGAATACAAAGGCAAAAGAAGGGCAAATTTGCTTTCTCTGCTTGAGCTAAGACATCCATTTTCTCCTACACTTGGACACTGGTGTTCCTGGTTCTTGAGCTTTCTGACTCAGACTGGGATTTACACTATCTGTTCATTTCCTCACACATACCCCAATTCTCAGGTCTTTGGCCTCTGACAAAATTCCACTACAGGCTTTCTTTGTTCCTCAGCTTGCAGACAGCAGATTGTTGGACTTCTCAACCTCCATAACTGTGTGAGCCAATTCCTATAATAAATCTCCTTTTATATATACATATTTCTATATACTTATCTTATTGGTTCTGTTTCTCTAGAGAACCCTGGCTAAGACAGTAACCTTCATGAGATCAGTGACCGTGCTAAAGTTGTTCATAGATGCATCATCCCCCACTACCTAGAACAGTTTTTGGCACAAGAGTTTCTTTTAAAATAAATAAATGCATGTTTCAGTTTCCCAGTGCTGTGTAACAACTTATTCCAAAATGTACTGGCTTAAAACACAACCACCATTTCATTATATGTCATAATTTTGAGGGTCAGAAATTAAAGCAGGGCTCAGCTGGCAGATTATTCTGTCAACTAAGCATCTTCAGTGATATCCAGATTGGTCTGGAGGGTCCAAGACAGCTTTACTTGGATGTCTGACATCTTGGCAGGGATAACTGGAAAACATGGACTTAGCTGAATCTGATGACCAGAGTACCTACTCATGGCCTCTCCAACATAGAGATCTCAAGGCAATCAGACTTCTCACTTGATGGTTGAGGACTCCCAGAGAAGCATTCAAAGAGATGTGGACAAAAGATGCAAGACTTCCTAATATTTAGCCTCAAAAGTCCCACTCTGCAATATTCTATTCATCAAATAAGCCACTAAGTTTAACATATATTCAAAAGAAGGAAAATCTTCTCAAAGAGTGGATTAACAAAGAATTTATGGTCATTTTTAATCTTCTACAATGCATGAAAGGAGAAAAATGAACCTGTAAAATCTTTCAGGGATCTAAAACAGAACACTGATTTGCAAATCAGCCAGACATAAGTGGCTAGAAGAAAGGAATTTACACCCCCCATACATCTTTTCTCTACCCACAAAAAGACCAACTTTTATAGAGAGAACAAACTCTATAAATACTATGTCCATTGAACACTATATATTGACCACTTTATTGAGAACTTTATGTATATTCCCTCATTTAGTCCTTACAAATCACACTATTGAGTGGATATTATTGTTATCACTCCTTTTTTACAGACGGTGAAACTAAGGCCCAGGGACATCATGTTCAAGATTACACAATTAGTGAGTGATAGGATTGAGCTCCAAATTCAGTTTAACCCCAGATCCCACACCTTTATCCAACAAACCACAGGCTCTCATGGTAGGTATTATGATACATCACAAGGCTGATTTTCTCCTGAAGAATGAGCAGAGAGGCCTATTTTAAGAAGATGGAAAGGACATGAGCTTTGGAATCAGCCCTGTGTCATACCCCGACTCTTCCTAGTATTAACTGTGCAGCTGTGGGCAAGTTATTTAACCTTAATTACTCATCTGTGAAATAGGGATGATAATATCTAGTTTGTAGGGCACAGTGACAATTAAAGAGAATATTTTAAAGTGCCTAGAACAGATCCATTGCTCAAAAAGATTTAAAAAGTTTTAGTTGCTTTCTCAGATACATAACTAGTACCCTACTTACAGAGAGAGAAACAATCCCATTGTATGTCACAATTTTTTCATAAGAATTTCTCATTACATAATTAAATATTTATATTGAGAGAAAATAGTGCTATAGAAATGTAGATTTATCTCTCTTGTCAGTTCAGTTTCTGTCCTGCCTAGTATGAATGAAAGAATTAATTCTTTTAACAAAAGGTTACCATTGACAAATAATTAGTATTAGCATTCAACACAATTTTTCAATGGTAATAGAAAAGTTTTACAAAATGCTTACTTTTTAGTTACAATTAGAATTAGAATGACCTATAATATGAGAAAGAAAATAATGCTCTATACTAGTATCTAGTTCCATAGTTTACTAAGTACCACAGGGAAAGACAAGGCAATATTAGAATATCAGCATTTCTGTCACAATCTTATGAGCATCATTAGCATGGATATTTTATTACCAATAGTGTATAGTCATGGTTTTACAGGAAAGTTATTTTCTTTTCTACAGCTGAAAGCACAAGAGCACAAGATTGGTACTTAACCACTTATAACTGTTACAATAATTTATACTTCTATTTTAAGTCATAAATTAGTTACTTGGCTACCAAATAACAAAGAATGTCAATTTTGTTTACCATTCTCAAGTTCTGAACTCTCCAAATAAGGATGGGAAATAAACCTGAGAACAGGAAGGCAGTCAAGTATATAAAACATAAGTGTACCAGGGAAGAAGTGGTAGAGCTTGCAATGACCTAAGAAGAAAGCTTGGAACAATTAGAAAGAGGAGGAGGAAGAAGTAGCTGGAGGTCAAGTATAAAGCAGTTTAATACAGAGGCCTAGACAAACACATGATAAACACAAAAGTTGGAAACATTCTTCACTTCTAATAATCCTGTATTTATAAGTACCACATTTAAAAAACAAAGTTGTCCTCTAGCATACATTTTATAATGGTCTAAGTTACAAATTAGAGTTTTTAATCTTAGAGTAGGAGGACTTCTCTAAAGCCATAGAATATGAGAATTATAGAAGTAAGAGAGAAATGGGTGAGAAAACAAGGCCAGGTGATTCTAATCTTCTTAAAAATTATGACACTTTTTTAAAAAAAATAAACAAAACAATTGACTAGAACAGCAGAAGCACCTGGATCTTGAAGAGAAAGATTTTGAGAGAACTTAAAGAGAGGCACGGAAAACCAAAGAGACTGCTGAGACTGTAAGAAAGCAGTCTCTGAGGGTGACACTGTGCTGTCGACACAAAGCAACAGAAGACATGACTGTGATTATTAAACAAAGCCTTTTATAGCCAATAACTTACAAAGGAGTCACAAATCTCTGTTAATTATATAATAAGTGCATTTCTAAAAGCCTCCTATGAATTAACCAGTGGAGACCAATTAAAAGGATAACAGTTTTTACTCTTTGCTCATTAAGTTACTATAGCAAGTTTGGCATCTAAACAAGGAAACAAAAAAATAAAAGGAAATGGACTTTTGTCCATGGAGGGTATTAAAACTCTACACATCTTTACAGTCATAGAAAATTTCACAAATTATCACACTTAGAATTTTTGGGGATTAGCACACACACTAAATGAGATGCAGTGGAAAAGTGACATAGGGGAATGCCTGAAAGTTATGTGCCTAACAAGGCCCTGAATCATCATCCTGGCAAGAATGTGAAGGGGCCGATTGCTACACATCCTCTTACTTTTTATTTTTTATTTTTAGAGGCCAAATAGAGAGATAAATGTTTGTATAAAGAAAAAGAATTGAATGGCAATTCAGATATAATGTCACATTTGGTCTTTTTAGAAGGAAAGTGTTACACATGTAAAGGTAGGCAGCTCCTTGTATGTTCTGTGATTTGAGACACATCCAAAGAGGTGCCTGCTTTCTAACTAAAAAATATGTGTCCCACTGATTGAGGCATCTGAAATTCACATTATCACCTATCACTTTAGGCTTACAGCATGGAAAGGAAGACTCTAGGTCTGTTGGAAAATGAAGCCACGGTAAACCAGGAAGAGGGAGCCTGGGCAGCAAGAGAGTGTTTGGTATTCAAAAGATGACACAGAAAGGTCAGCAAAGGGCAAATAAGGCACCAAAAATAGCTTTAAGAATTTGGCCCAAAGGAAATGAGAGTTTGATATTTTCTATAAGTGAGTAAGATATTACTCACTGAATTGGTCGTTTTTGGCCTCAATTATTTTTGATGCTTACTGAGTTGTGTTTTATGTATTTATTATAAAGGCTTTGTTTCCTTTTGGAAAGTGATTTTGCCATTTGGCTTCTTTCCAGATCAGTTCCTTTCCAATCACCATTCATGACTATTGATTGGATGCGACAGTTTTTAGCCTCAGATGGACTAAATGCCTTAATAGAGAGAGATTTATATGCAAGATCTATTTTTACCTAAATCTCTAGGGTTTGGTTCAGACAGAGTGATTATAGAAATCATATGCATATACTATAGAAATTTTTGTATGTATACAACTTTCAAACACACTACATATATATCCTTGTTATATACATATGTATATATATGCTATGTGTGTGTGTGTGTGTGTGTGTGTGTGTGTGTGTGTATTCCAAGTATTTTACCCAAAGGGAATGAGAGTTCTATATTTTCTATTTTTCTGTCTTACTCATTGAATTGGCCATTTTTTACCTCAATTATTTTCTTGCTTGTTACCAATGTTATATATACCATATTCAAATATGTTATCTTCCTGTATATATTGTACTTATAATTTTTATGAAAAAAGTATACGTACATTTTAAACTTTAATGTCTTAACACATTTAATCTTTCTAGATGGTTACTTATGTCTAGATGATTCAACTGATATCAGAATCCTATCAAGACAAACTTCTTATTTCCCTTCACCTTCACCACCACCACCACCATTTGCCTAGTTTATGTTTTCATCAGTTCCACTTGCATTACTGAAATAGCCTAACCTTGCTGAAGGGTTGCTCCTGACCCCTGCTACAATTAATTCATAATGTTGTCAGAGTAATTTTTAAAAACAAATCTGATCCAGTCACCTACTGCTTAAGACTCCATGATGGCTTCACACTGCCTTGAGGGTAAAGTTCAGACTTCTTGCCATCATATTCAAGACACTGTTTCCAGCCAATCCTTCCAATCTCATTCCCATATCTAACTTTCAGTTACAGTCTATGCTCCAGCATTGTGAACAACTTGTAATTTGCAAAGAACTTTGTCACAGCTCCCTGTCTTTTTGTACATGTTGTTCCTTCTGCATGAAAAGCCCTGTCTTCTTGCCTCCCATGGCCAAGCTAATTTTTAAAAATTCAACTTGGCTATCATTTCTTCTGCAAAGTTCCCACAGCACACATGCATACCAGATGCTTATCACACTGAATTAGACTTGTTCTCTCCTTTGTTTCTCCTGCTTGACTGTGAACCTTGTATCCCCAGTTATCCATAGTACTATTATAGTACCTGAAATATCACTAGGTACTCAATGTTGAATAAACACGAGAGGTTGCTTCTATCAGGCAAACAATTATCTATTGTATGAGAGGTTGCTTCTACCTATCAATTATCTATGTCTACTACCTTTTCCAAATATTGCTCTAATATGTGAAGACAGCTATTATGTCTAAGTTTATCTTCTCATACTCAATATCTCCAGTAATTCAGCATCCTGATCATCTTTTCCATAGTGACCACAAAATCCTTTTGAACAGATTTTTTTAAATCTAATCTCATATTTTTAATCCTTCACTTCCAAAAATTCCTAACATGCTATCTAAATTTTATCCAATTCATTTCCTAAAAGTAACAGTAGACTTCTGAATATTTCATTTCCACTATCATCACTTACTCCCAAAGCTATCTTCTTCATGAAAAAAATTGCTGACATCACGTTTTTATCAAGTCATCTAATTTTTGCCTCAAAATCTTCACCTCAAAATCTTCTTCCAGGTAACACCCTAACTGGGGCAATTGATATCAGAATACTATAGAGACAAACTCCTTAATATTTCCCCTTATCTTCACCACCACCACCACTTCCCTCATTTATGTCTTCATCATAAAGAAGAGTACTCACTTTTGTGTCCATGTGTACTCAGTGTCTTAAGTAAGACAACCACAGATCAACCAACTGCAGCAATGGTTCGGGGACAAAGGCAGGAGTGTACCATTGCATCTTATCAAGCGAGTGTCTTGCTTGGGTGAGCTAGGGTGGATATTCGTAAAATTTTGTGTCTTGGCTCAAAATGTTAAGCCTGCTACAAAAATCTACTAGGCTAATTCTCTTTGTTATCTGTTAATTAGCTTTAAAAGACCAATCCTTAAGAAAGTCTTTCCTTCCTAATTAGAATTATTTAGGAAGGAGTTTGGAAGCTCTAAGAGAGGAAATGAACTCCTTGACCAATGTATACACTCCTAACTTGAAGACAGACTTGATGGTCCAACTAGAAACTGATCTTCAAATAGAACCATGTGAAACAGTAAGAGCAGATACATGTACTGTACTTGCTTTTTTTTTTGTTTTGGTTTAAAGTTAGCTGAGTTAACCCTGCTAAAAAGGTTGCCATCAGATTTTCTTTGTCACGCTAATTCAAAAGTAGATACGGTGTCTGGGATTTTATTTCCTATACTTATCTGTAAGTTTAAAATTTTCATAATTTAAAATGAAAACTAAAAATTACTTTTAAAAAGATATGTTGAAAATTTCCCTCACATTACCTCACTGCTTACTTAGTTTCTTTTATCTATGAAATTTATTAGTTGGAGCATGTGTTATATATGAGGTTTGTGTGTCTACATGAAGTGTTTTTCTAGGCTTCTATTGGCTTTTCAGAAATATTTTTATTTGTTACCTTTTTTAAACTTTTATTTTAGGCTCAAGGGTACATGTGCAGGTTTGTTACATAGGTAAATTGTGTGTCATGGGGGTTTGGTATACAGACTATTTCATCACCCAAGTAATAAGCATAGTACCCATTAGTTATTTCTCCTCATCCTCTCCCTCCTCCCACTCTCCACCCTCAAGTAGGCTCTGGTGTCTATTGTTCCTTTCTTTGTGTCCATGTGTACTCAGTGTTTAGCTCCCATTCATAAGTGAGAACATAATAGTATTTGGTTTTCTCGTCCTGCATTAGTTTGCTTAGGATAATTTCCTCCATCTCTGTCCATGTTGCTACAAAGGACATGATCTCATTCTTTGTTATGGCTGTGTAATACTCTATGGTGTATATGTACCACATTTTCTTTATCCAGTCTACTGTTGATAGGCATTTAGGTTGATGCTATGTCTTTGCTATTGTGGACAGTGCTGTTATGAATGTATGAGTGCATGTGTCTTTATGGCAGAATGATTCATATTCCTGTGGGTATATACCCAATAATGGGATTGCTGAGTTGCATGGTAGTTCTGATTTAAGTTCTATATCAGATTTATCAAAGTTTATTTGAGAATCACTGAACTGCCTTCCACAATGGCTGAACTAATTTACCCTCCCACCAACAGTGTATAAACGTCCCCCTTTCTCCACAACCTTGCTAGCATATGTTATTTTTTGACTTTTTAGCAATAGCCATTCCGACTGGTAGATGAGGTCTCTCATTGTGGTTTTGATTTACTTTTCTCTATTGATTAATAATGAGATTCTTTTCATGTTTGTTGGTCATATATACATCTTTCAAAAACCACCTGCCCATGTACTTCGCCCACTTTTCAATTTGGTTTTTCATTGTTTCCTTGTTTATTTAAGTTCCTTACAGAGGCTGAATATTAAACCATTGTTGGATTCATAGTTTGTACATATTCTCTCCCATTCTATAGGCTGTTTATTGATAGTTTCTTTTGCTATGGCAGAAGCTCTTTAGTTTCATTAGGTCACATTTGTCAATTTTTGTTTTTGTTGCAATTGCTTTGGTGCCTTTATCATGAAATCTTTGCCAGGGCCTATGTCCAGAAAGGTATTCAGAGGTTTTCTTCCAGAGATTTTACAGTTTAGGTTTTTACATTTAAGTCTTTAATCCATCTTGAGTTGACTTTTGTACATGGTGTAAGGAAGGGGTCCAGTTTCAATCTTTTGCATATGGCTAGCCAGTTATCCCAGCATCATTGTTAAATTTTTATCATTTTTAGTATGATATTTATTTTGTTGGTTTATTGTTTTTATTTTTTAACTTTTAAGTTCAGGGGTACATGTGCATGTTTGTTATATAGGTAAACTCATGTCACAGGGGTTTCTTGTACAGATTATTTTGTCACTCAAGTATTAAGCCTAGTATTCATTAGTTATTTTTTTCTTACCCTTTCCCTTCTCCCACCCTCCACCCTTCAGTAGGCCCCAGTGTGTCGTTTTCCTCTATGTGTCCATGTGTTCTCATCATTTAGCTCCTGCTTATAAGTGAGAACATGCAATATTTGTTTTTTTGTTTCTGCATTAGTTTGCTAAGAATAATGGCCTCCAGCTCCATCCATGTTCCCTTAAAGGACATGATCTCATTCTTTTTTGTGTGGTTGCATAGTATTCCATAGTGTATATGTACCACATTTTCTTTATCCAGTCTACTATTGATGGCATTTAGGTTGATTCCATGTCTTTGCTACTGTGACTAGTGCTGCAATGAACATACATGAGAATGTGTCCTTATGGTAGAATAATTTATATTCCTTGGGGTATATATCCAGTAATGGGATTGCTGTGTTGAATGGTAGTTCTATTTTTAGGTCTTTGAGGAATCACCACACTGTTTTCCACAATAACTGAACCAACGTACACTCTCACCAACAGTGTATAGGCATTCCTTTTTCTCCAAAATCTCACTAGCACTTGTTATTTTTTCACTTTTTAATAGTAGCCATTCTGACTGGTGTGAGACTGTATCTCCTCGTGGTTTTGTTTGGCATTTCTCCCATCCAAGTACTAACCAGACCTGATCTTGCTTAGCTTCCAAGATCAGATGAGATTGGTTGGGTTGCATTCAGGGTGGTATGGCCATAGACTGATTTGCATTTCTCTAATGATCTGTGATGTTGAGCTTTTTTACATATGATTGTTGGTTGCATGTATGTCTTTTGAAAACTGTCTATTTATGTCCTTTGCCCAATTTTTAATGGAAATTTTTTTTCTTGTAAATTTAAGTTCCTTATAGATGCTGGATATTAGACCTTTGTCAGATGCATAGTTTGCAAATATTTTCTCCATGCTATAGGTTGACTGTTTATTCTATTGATAGTTTCTTTTGCTGTGCAGAAACTCTTTAGTTTAATTAGGTCCTATTTATCAATTTTTGTTGTTGTTGTTGTTGTTGAAATTGCTTTGGATGTCTTCATCATGAAATCTTTGCCAGTTCCTATGTCCAGAATGGTATTGCCTAGGTTGTCCTCCAGGGATTTTATAGTTTGGGGTTTTACATTGAAGTCTTTAATCCATCTTGAGCTGGTTTTTGTATTTGATGTAAGGAAAGGATCCAGTTTCAATCTTCTGAATATAGCTAGCCAGTTCTCCCAGCACCATTTTTTGAATAAGGAGTCATGAGTCCTTTCCTCATTGCTTGTTTTTGTCAGTGCTACCAAAGATTAGATGGTGGTGAGTGTGCAGGCTTGTTTGGGCTCTCTATTCTATTTCAGTTGTCTATGTGTCAGTTTTTGTACCAGTAATATGCTGTTTTGGTTACTTAAGCCCTGTAGTATAGCTTGAAGTTGGGTAGCATAATCCTTCCAGCTTTGTTCTTTTTGTTTAGAATTGCCTTTGCTATTTGGGCTCTTTTTTGGTTCGATGTGAATTTTAAAATAGTTTTTTCTAGTTCTATGAAGACTATCATTAGTAGTTTGATAGAAATAGCACTGAATCTATAAATTGCTTTGGGTGATATGGCCATTTTAATGATATTCATTCTTTCTATCCATTAGTATGGAATGTTTTTCATTTGTCTATGTCATCTCTGATATCTTTGAGCAGTGTTTTCTAGTTCTCCTTGTAGAGATCTTTCACCTCCCTGGCTAGCTGTATTCCTAGGTATTTTATTCTTTTTGTGGCAATTGTGAATGAGATTGTGTTCCTAATTTGCCTTTCAGCTTGACTGTTGTTGGTGTATAGGAATGCTAGTGATTTTTGTACATTGATTTTTGTATCCTGAAATTCCACTGAAGTTGTTTATCAGCTTGCAAGGAGCTTTTGAGCCAAGACAATGGAGTTTTCTAGATACAGAATTACATCATCTGCAAACGGATAGTTTGACTTCTTTTCCTATTTGGATGCTGTTTATTTCATTCTCTTGCCTGATCGCTTTGGCCAGGACTTTCAATACTATGTTGAATAGGAGTGGTGAGAGAGGGCAACCTTGTCTTGTGCCAGTTTCCAGGGGAATACTTCCAGCTTTTGCACATCCAGTATGATGTTAGATGTGGGTTTGTCTTAGAAGGTTCTTATTATTTTTAGGTTATGTTCCTTCAATACCTAGTTTATTGAGAGTTTTTAACATAAATGGGTGTTGAATTTTATCAAAAGCTTTTTCTGTATCTATTGAGATGATAATGTGGCTTTTGTCTTTAGTTATGTTTATGTGATGAATCACATTTATTGATTTGCATATGTTGAACCAAACTTGCTTCCCAGAAATAATGCCTACTTGATTGTGGTGGATAAACTTTTTGATGTGCTGCAGGATTTCATTTGCCAGTATTTTGGTGAGGCTTTTTGCATTGATGTTCATCAAGGATATTTGCCTTAAGTTTTCTTTTTTTTTGTTGCCAGCATCATTTATTGAATAGAGAATCTTTTCCCTGTTGCTTGTTTTTGTCTACTTTGCCAAAGATCAGATGCATGCTGCTTTATTCCAGGACTCTCTTATTTTTATCCATTAAAGTATTCAAATTATTGAACTATTCATAAACTGCTCTCTTATTTTGTTGCAGTACTGAAAATAATATGTGTTGCTCTCCCTGTTTTAAAGATGAGTGACTAGGATTATAAAGAATTCACTGATTTGTTTTATCTTCGTGAGTCCACTACATCAACAAACTTAAAATAAGGTAACATATTTTTTGGCCTCCACAAAGTTTCTAGTCATAAATGTCTCCGTATCTTATTTCTACCACTGCTGCCCATGCATAATAACTTTAATAATGACAGCCATCTGCATTTATGGTAAAGTAGGAATTTTGTTTATGATTTAGATTTTGAGGTATAAATTTTAAAGTCCAAGTTTTATTAAGACTAATTAAGAGGGAAGGTATTATACTTCATGATAATTTAAAATATTCTTCTCTTACACATGCCAATTATTACTGATTTCCAAGTTAAGTAAATACAGAATTGCTACATATTTCTCATTCTCTCTCTCTCTCTCACAAATGCATGCATATACACACACACCCATATGTGTATATATATATATAGTTGCTAGATTCTAGCATATTAGTCAAAATATGTCCTTCAGGACTTTAGAAATAACCATATAGAATATAATTTTTTTTAGCAAGTGCTCTCAGTGTATCTAAAATACTATTTTTACATTTTGGTCTTAGAGTGCAATAGCTTCATTATTTTGCTTAGAAATTCATTGCTTAGTTTGTGCGTCTATATGAAGGATGTCATAGGCTTCATCTATAATAAGCAGCTTATCCAGTATGTTAATTTTTTAAATGCTGCTCAAAAAAAGAGGCTGCCTTCTTCTGATAAACCCCAGACTTTAATAACATGTCCTCTGAATTAATTCTGCAAATGCAGTACTAAAGTTTAGCACAACGATCTGGGCTGTTTAATTAGCTCACAGCTGCACTGCTGGGATAATATTTCTTGTTGAGGAGGTAGCTTGATAGTCATTATTTGGGCTCTGGTTCAGAGTTCAATAGTCATTTTAAGCTTTCTTAAAGAATTGCTTGTCTTTGTTTTCAGGGAAGACCATAATCATTACTCAGAAACACTTGTTAGTTTTTTTTGCCATGCCTGTATACTCATTGATTTGAACCTAACATAACAAATTGTGGTAATCTTCTAGACATAGACGAATGCTATATGATAAAGTTATCTGACTTATTAGTTTGACTAATATATGTCACATCAATAGAGCCTAAATCTCAATTTATTTATCATTTCAAATTTCTTTAAAGTTGTTAAATCTCCTTTTAAATGTTGAATATGGATAAAATTTTAAAATTCCCTTTGAGACTGTATAAATCATAACTATATTTTCTATATTTTTCAGTGCATTATATTATTTTTATATACACTAGCGAATATTAAGCCAATATAAAATGTGGCAGATTATGTGGGTAAATAATGAATTTAAAACCTATTTACTGCGTATCTACTGTGAAAAACTACATTAATTTAATCCTCACAAGAACCTTAGAAGGTTATCCTCATTTTATACAGACAGGAACTAAAAAATCAGAGCAGTTAAAGAACTTGCCCAAGATCACACAGCTGATAAATTTCAGAACAGGAGTTGAAATCCTTACATCAAAGCTCAGGCTCTTTCTAACTTTCATGTTGCCTCCTTCTGGAAGCTAAGTTTCAGATTCATCTTTTTCATAATATTCTTTCCAAGTAATTTGAATTTCTAAGCATGAATTGATACAGTGTGTATTACACTGTCACATATTTATGTATTTCTTTGGACTTCTTTCTCTTGCTGTTTCATGACTTGTCAGCACTACTAGATGTATACATTCCCTGGCACTGTATGTTCTATCCTCTACTTCCTTTTATGTCCCCAGAACAAGAACCACTCTGGAAAAATAACAACTTTTTACCCTGCTTATGTTGGGATATGATTACAGGGATCTTTCACTTTTTACACTATATATACCTACATCGTTTGAATTCAAAAAATATACACATACATACATACAGATAATTATCTATAACCAATATTTTAAAATGTAATACAAATGTCTAATGTGAAAGAAAACAAACACAAAGAATATAAACATATTTACATAATATACTTAGTTTTACCATTTGAATTCTTGCAGATTAAAAACAAAAGAGTTAAATGAGGGAGGCATCTTAGTATTTTTCTATTTAAAATGGTAATGGAAAAGGTTCTAAAAATCTGAGATAAACATCTAAGACACAGAACTAGGAAAAATATGAAGATACTAAGTGCCCAATCTGCATTTTTAGACACATAAAAAGGAATTATTAAGGGGACTAATTTATATCACTGTCAGAAAGTGATGCAAAATGTAAATGTAAACATGCATGCCAAACAAGTATTAAAACGATAATATGGCCAAGCACGGCGGCTCATGCCTGTAATCTCAGCATTTTGGGAGGCCGAGGCAGGCAGATCACAAGGTCAAGAGATCGAGACCATCCTGGCCAACATGTTGAAACCCTGTCTCTACTAAAAATTTAAAAATTAGATGCACCTGTAGTCCCAGCTTCTCAGGAGGCTGAAGCAGGAGAATCGCTTGAACCAGGGAGGTGGAGGTTGCAGTGAACTAAGATCACATCTAAAAAAAAAAATGATAATATATTTGAAAAAATTGAAGAGCTAAAAATGTAATTTTTAGTTAGACTAGGGCCAACCTCCAAAATGTTAACACAAATACAGAAGGTATATAATTATATCAGTAACAGCCCAAAGAGAACTTATTATGACCAAATCAAAATCTTCATTATTTTTGATATTATTCAGGTAGGAGTGTTCTTGAAGTTCTATAAACAAGGCTGTATTACTTGGGAAAAGCAATTTTGCTTGGTAAACTTTGTGTTTGATGGTAGAATGACTTTCTATAGCTTATAGTGAAACAAGGCATTTGAGAAATGTGTTTTTTTTTTAATTAGGTGAATAAAATAAGAAATGAAACTGATAAATAAAAAATACAGTTAATGCTGCAGTTGTGCTTAAAGGTAGTAAAACATTACAAATTGGCTAGAATTTGGAACTGGAAAAGCCAGAAGTTCAGCAAAGTTGAGAATCTTGACAAGGTAAGGGAATTAGTCAACAGGATTTTTTTTTTTTTTTCAGAAACAGACATAAAGTTCGATATGAGCCAGTGAGGTCAGAAACTAAGCAACAAGTGAATATAAATAGATGTGAGAAGTAAGTCTAATCATTGTGCCAGAAATTGGCAAGTAAGGAGAAGATAAAGAGGCAGTTATTGGAGTTCAGGGCAAACAATGTGAACTTGGAGGACACAGGCTCCAAAAGAGGAAAGGAAGTAAACTGTCAGAATCTGGCAAGTGGTCCGGAACCAAGAAATTCACAATATCCCAAAGGGTAGAGCAAGTTGGACAACTTGATTCTGTGACAAGCTGTCTCCAGAAGTTTCTCCATCATTACCATAAAGAAGTGTCATGAAGATATCAGCATTTTTAGGTCTTCAGAGTAGAAATAGGAAGATTCATCTGACCAGACATAGCTCATTGCCAGGTTTTCATGGTGTTAATCATTCAGCAGTTTGATACATATACTTTTAAAATTGGTTCTCCTGCCCCATCTCCACATCAAGTATGTCCTTACCTGTCACATCAGCCTTCTTCCTGGAAAGCTACGTAAGCTGTGTTTCACATATCTATAATCGCTTCATGTCTTCTAATTCGCTCATGTGCTTACTCCTACTCTGATTTCATTTGCTACCTATTTGGTTAGGGTCTCAAGCTCAGCTCAATGAGGTATTTTTCTGGAACAACTGATTTCAACCATGATCCAATGAATACTCCACACCTGTTCCTCACCAACATCTGAAGCAGTCTTTAACTTTCTGGGATCTTTGAACTCTTCTGGGAGTTTTCAGAAAAGCCCAGCAAGGCCTTCTGCTGCCTATCAATGACATTTTAGTCTACTACTGTTAAAATCTTAAATCTCTATTTGAGTAAAAGATTCTCTCCCCCATTACTGTCTGTGTGTATTGAGGGGTGGGGAGTACTCACTCAGTATCTGCCCTTTTACTCCCCTCCTTTTTCCCTTCTCAAAGCTGCGGCTCTTCCAGCATTGAGGGCAGGGAGGGTGGAGAAGACAAGAGCAGTCTCTTTGCTTGGCTAAATTGTAATCCCCTCTGGCTGTCAATGCTTTTAATGTGGCAAGGAACCAAACACTGACATTTTTGTGGGTATATGTGGGAGTTTCTGGAAGAGCTCAGCAAGGTCTTCTACTGCTGTCTCCTATCATATGAGATAGGCTTCTTACCAACCTCTTGATCCTCATTCTAACTTTCTTATCTGGAGCTGCAACCTGTAGTCTCCTGATAGGTGCTCTCACCTGGCTAGCAGCTACCTTCCAAGCTGTCAAGGAAACTTAAGCGTCTATGCCAAGCCACATGGTGGGCACGAAAAGATGACTCTCCTTCCACTCTTCCTCTCACTCAGGCTCCCCTCTCCATTTCTCTTCATTCTCCTAAGTTAAAAACAGGTATTGGTCAACACATCTGCTGCCTATGCAGACATCCAACAGGGCATGCAGAAACTTCAAATGTTTATGAAAAGGAGTCACTCTCTTGGGAACTCTGCTTTTTTTTTCTTTCTTTTCTTTTTTTTTTTTTTTTTGAGATGGAGTTTTGCTCTTGTCGCCCAGGCTGGAGTGCAGTGACACAATCTCAGCTCACTGCAACCTCCACCTCCTGGGTTCAAGTGATTCTCTTGCCTCAGCTTCCCGAGTAGCTGGGATTACAGGTGCCTACCACCACACCCAGATAATTTTTTGTATTTTTAGTAGAGACAAGGTTTCACCATGTTGGGCAGGCTGGTCTCAAACTTCTGACCTCAGGTGATCTGCCTGTCTCAGCCTCCCAAAGTGCTTGGATGGGAAGTCTGCTCTTATTCATTTGTGAGAAGTTTGTTCTCTTGGTGGTTTTCTGAAAATGTTAAATTCACCTTCACTCCTATATGATATTTTACCTCAATATACATTCTGGAAGAGTTATTGTATTAGTCCATTTTCATGCTGCTGATAAAGACACACCGAAGACTGGGCAATTTACAAAACAAAGAGGTTTATTGGACTTACAGTTCCATATAGCTGGGGAGGCCTCACAATCATGGTGGAAGGCAAGGAGGAGTAAGTTAATCTTATGTGGATGGCAGCAGGCAAAGAAAGGGCTTGTGCAGAGAAACTCCCATGTTTTAAAACCATCAAATCTCATGAGACCCATTCACTATCACAAGAAGAGCATGGGAAAGACCCACCCCCATGATTCAATTACCTCCCACGGGGTTTCTCCCAGGACACACGGGAATTGTGGGAGTTACAACGCAAGATGAGATTTGAGTGGGGACACAGCCAAACCATAATGGTTATTTCCCTAAGAACTTTAAAGATGTTATTCCTTTTGCTCTTGGCCCCTATAATTGCCAATACAGGTGGCTGTCATGCTAAATTGTTTTTGTTTATTTTATCCTCTCTGGCTGCTGCTAAGACTTCTCTTTGTCTTTTAGTGTCATGAAGTTTCTCAGAGATGTAACTAGGGTAGGTTTATTTTATGTCTTTTTATTTTGGTACCTCTTCCCCAAAGTCTTGGGAAGAAAACAAGATTCCTTGATGCTTCTGTGACACTTCCTGAGCTAGGTGAGTTGGTAGGAAATAGTAACAGCATACCACTGGCTATAAAGCGGGATTCTGGCTTTATGTGATGTCATAGTCCATTTGGGCTACTGTAACAAAGTACCATAGACTGGGTAGCTCATAAGCAATAGAAACTTACTTCTCATGGTTCTGGAGGCCGGGAAGTGCAAGATCCAGGTGGAGGCAGTTTTGGTTGCTGGTGAGGGCTCACTTCCAGTTTCATAGATGGTGCCTTATAGCTGTGTCCTCACATGGTAGAAGGGGCAGAATAACTTCCTTGGGTCTATTATATTTTATAAGGGTACTAATTCCATTCATATGGGCTCTGCCTTATCTCCTAAAAGGTTTTACTTCCTAATCCTATCACCCTAGTGGTCAGGATTTCAACATGTGAATTTTGGAAAAACATAAACATTCAGACCATAGGACATGAGGGTTCAATTTCAGCTCCTTGCCTCACTCAGATCTAGCCACATCTCCTATCTTCGAAACTCCATGCTTATACCTTTCTGACTTATTTCTGGGTATAGTAATCCCCTGGGCTTAATATCTGCTTATTGTGTACTCACTCTACCTTTGACTTCTCTATTTCTAGTACTGAATATTTCTTCTGTTTTTGTACTCAGTTGTATATTATCATTGTTTCCTATATTTGTCCCAGCATTTATATACACAACACCACACACATACACACATAAACAAACATTTGAGAAGTGGGTGCATAAATCTAATCCAGTAGATCTGAAGGAACTTGACACATGAATTTTGAAAACTGCTAACCAAATGAGTCTGTATTATGAACTGAATTTTGTCCTCCCAAAATTCATATGTTGAAGCCCTAATCTCCAAATGACTGTTTGGAGGTAAAGTCTTTAGGGAGTTAATTAAGATTAAATGACATCACAAGAGTGGGTCTTTAATCTGAAAGAACTAGTGTCTTTATAAGAAGAGGAAGAGAGATCTCTCTCTCTCTCTCCGTGCACTTGCACCAAGGAAGGATCATGTGAGGACAGGGAAGAAGGTGACATTTGCAAACCAGATAGAGAGACTTCACCAGAAAACAATGCTAATGACACCATAATCTTGGAAATCCAGCCTCCAGAACTCTGAGAAAGTAAATGCCTGTTGTTTTAGCCACCAAGTCTATGATATTTTATTACGGAAGCCTGAGAAGACTTCATAAGCAGTCTGGCAATACAGCCTGGTAATCAGTGCCCAACTCTATCCCTCTGCACCAGAATCTCTTGAACTCTCAATAGCTGTAACTATGATGGGAAAACCCAAGTTTGAGACAGCAGAGAATATTATGTAAACCTATATTGCTATAAAATTGTACTCTATTTATTTACCTGGGCCTTGGATAACATTTTCTTTATCCTTTGCTCATCCTTCAGTTTCTTTAATCTGCTCATTTCAGTCCTTAAGCCTCACTCAATTCTGGCTAATGATCATAAGCAACAATTATATAAGGACTATTAAGACTGACATTTATGTACCTATGTCATCTACCTCTGAAACTTCAAATTTTACTCTTCCTTCACTTTTTTTTTTTGTCTTTTTTCTACCTTAGAGAAAGAGATGTTCCATTTTCTATTCATAGTGAATTCTCTCTCTATGTTCTAGATCTTACCTTCCTCTTAACTCTCCAGTCACTCCCCAGCACTTTTCAGCTTTCCTCCCTTGACCCCTTTTCCTCTGCCACCAATGGTACATAGGTCAACAAATTGGCTTTCAGTGACTTTCTTTTGATGATTGCTGAATTGGCTTCATTCCATTGTTTCTATCTGAAAGAAAAAAAGAATTGACCCTGGAAGAAGTTTGTCAGGTCATCAGAATAAAGAAACAAGGGTGTAGATATAAATTTAGAATTTATTATCAGGGAGGTGATAGTTCATTTGTTCATTCATTTGGGACAAATCTTTAAGTGCCCATTATATGCCAATTTAAGTTAGGCATGGCATGTGTATTAACCCATTGTCACGCTGATAATAAAGACATACACGAAACAGGGTAATTTATAAAGAAAAGAGGTCTAATTGACTAACAGTTCAACGTGGCTGGGAAGGCTTCAGATACTTTTGATCATGGAACAAAGGAAAGCAAACACATCCTTCTTTACATGGTGGCAGGTAGGAGAAGAATGAGAACTGAGCAAAGCAGGAAGTCCCTTATAAAACCATTAGATCTCACTATCAAGAGATTAGCACAGGGGAAACTGCCCCCATGATTCAACTACCTCCCACCACGTACCTCCCACCAGGTCCCTCCCACAACACATTGGGATTATGGAAACTACAATTCCAGATGAGATTTGCATGGGGACACTGCCAAACGATATCAACATGTAATAAGTGATTAATAAATTTCTTTGTACAAATGAATAGATGAACCATCCCCTTATTACCAATGCCTCCTGAAAAGACACCTTGTTTTCCTACCTTATAACAGAGGAGGAATACAGACAGTGTGGTATATCAGAATCAGCTAAAGGGACTGTCAAAAATGCAGATCTGCTGGCTCCAGTCCAGACTTCAACAGAAGCTCTGGGAGTGGAGCCCAGAAATCTAAAAACTCATAAAGTTGATTCTTTTGTGTACCCTCAAAAGTGGAGTTTTGAAGAAAAATGGGCAGCAATGAAGAATTATATAAAAGTATAAGCATTAGAAAACCATAAATGTGAAAAAATCCCGTTGATGTTCTTATTAATATCATATATCAAGAATGGTTGAGCCTGGATCCTTGATGGCTATGTTTAACAGCTGAATCAACCATACCATAATTTTAAGAATAATAAACTGCTATTCATTAAAGCCACTACTCGTTTAGCTTTTGGTTACTTGCAGCCAAAAGCATGTCTTTCTGATTCAGATTAAGATTTTATTTGTTAGGAAGACGCTCAGACTTTATCAGTCAAATTAAGTGATAATTAGTGATTATATTTGGTGCATTTTAAAAGTATCACGAATACTGTCTCACAGAATGCAAAAAATAATAATTCTAAGATTATGTATTCGACCAAATTACACAGTTTGGATTATGTCCTCTCCAAATCTCATGTTGAATTGAAATCCCTGACATTGGAGTTGTAGCCTGGTGGGAAGTAACTGGGTCATGGGGGAAGATCTCCATGGCTTGATGCTGCCCTCACAGTAGTAAATACTCATGAGACCTGGTAGTTAAAATGTGCGTGACACCTCTGCTCTCACTCCTGCTTTTGTCGTATGACATATCTGCTCCTGTCTCACCTTCTGCCATGAATAAAAGCTCCCTGCGGCCTTCCCAGAAGCTGAGCAGATACTGGTGCTATACTTCCTGTATAGCCTGCAGACCTGTGAGCCAATTAAACCTCTCTTCTTTATACATTATCCAGACTTTGGTATGTCTTCATAGCAATGCAAGAACAAGCTAACACAGAAAATTGGTACTGAGAAGTAGGGCACTGTTGTAGAGATAGCTGAAAATGTGGAAGCAGCGTTGGAATAGGGTAATGGGCAGAAGTTGGAGGAGTTGGGAGGACTCAGAAGAAGACAGGAAAATGAGGGAAAGTTTGGAACTTCTTAGAGACTGGTTAAATGGTTATGATTCTGATAGTGATATGAACAGTGAAGTGCAGGCTGACTAGGTCTCAGATGGAAATGAGAAATTTACTGGGAACTGGAGCTAAGGTTACCCATATCATGCCTTAGCAAAGAGCTTTGCTGAATTCTGTTCATGCCCTAGTATGTGGAAGTTTGAACTAAAAAGTAATGACTTAGGGTATCTGGTGGAAGAAATTTCTAGGCAGCAAAGCATTCAAGAAGTTATCTGGTTATTTCTAACAGCCTATCTTCAGATGTAAGAGCAAAGAAATGACTTAAAGTTGGAAGTTATATTGAAAGGGGAAGCAGAGCATAAAAGTCTAGAAAATCTGCAGCCTAGCTATGTGGCAAAGAAAAAACATTATCAGGAGAGAAATTCAAGGAGGCTAGGGAGCAACCACTTGCTAGAGTTACTAGCATGACTAAAAGGGAGCCAAGTGTTAATAGCCAAGACAATGGGAAAAAGGCCTCAAAGACATTTCAGAGATCTTCGAGGGAACCACTCCCATCACAGGCACAGAGGTCTAGGAAGAAAGAATGGTTTTATGGCCCAGATCCAGAGCCTTGCTGCACTGTGCAACCTCAGGACACTGCTTCTTGCATCCTAGCTGCTTCAGCTCCAGCCTTGGCTGAAAGCCAGATAGAGCTCAGACCACTGCTTCAAAGGGTACAAGCCATAAGCCTTGGCAGCTTCCATGTGGTGTAAAGCCTGTTGGTATACAGAGTGAAAGAGTGAAGGAGGATTGGCAGCCTCCACCTAGACTTTAGAGGATGTATGAGAAAGCTTGGGTGCCCAGGAAGAAGCCTGCCACAAGGGCAGAGCCCTCACAGAGAACTTCTACTAGGGCAGTGCCAAGGGGAAATGTGGGATTGGACTCCTCACACAGAGCACTCACTGGGGAACTGCCTAGCGGAGCTGTGGGAAGGTGGCCATCATCCTCCAGACCCCAGAATGGTAGATCCACTGGCAGCTTGCGCCCTGCACCTGGAAATGTCACAAGCACTCAATTCCAACTCATGAGAACAGCCCTGGTGGCTGAACCCTGCAAAGCCACAGGGGTGCAGTTGCCCAATGATTTGGGAGCCCAACCCTTGTGCCAGGATGCCCTAAATGCAGGACATGGACTCAAAGAATCGTTTTGAAGCTTTAAAATTTAATGACTGCTCTGCTAGATTTCAATGTGTGGGTCCTGTAACCCCATCCTTTTGGGTGATTCCTCTCTTTACAAATGGGAATGTTTACCCAATATCTGTACCCCCACTGTATCTTGAAATTAAATAACTTGTTTTGATTTTACAGGCTCATAGATGGAAGGAACTCATCTCCAGATGAGATTTTGGACTTGGGACTTTTGATTGAGTTCACACTGGAATGAGTTAAGACTTTGGTGGACTATTGGCAGCAGATGAATGTATTTTGCAGTGTCAGAAGACCATGAGAATTTAAGGGTCATGGTGGAACGATATACTTTGAATACTGTTCCCTCTAAATCTCAGGTTAAATTGTAATCTCCAGCGTTGGGGGTGGGACCTGTGGGAGGTGATTGGGTCATGAGGGCAGATCCCTCATAGATTGGTGTTGTCGTCCCAATAGTGTGTACTCAAGAGATCTTGTTGTTTAAAGGTATGTAGCACCTCTCTCCTTCCTCCTGCTCTGGCCATGTGATGTGCTTGCTCCTGCTTCACCTTCCACCATGAGTAAACACTCCATGAGGCCTTCTCAGAAGCTGAGCATATTCCAGTACCATGCTTGTACAGGCTGTAGAACTGTAAGCCAATTAAATCTCTCATCTTTTTAAATTATCCAGCCTCAGGTACTTCCTTACAGCAACACAAGAATGGCCTAATACATTAAACAAGTAAAAATGAGTAAGATTTGCTGCTGTTGGTACATCTTCTTTGCAATATGCTTCTTGGTAAAAAAGGGCAAAGAATGTTTATGAATAATAACTATGACTTTTTTGAGCATATACATCAAGCACTATGTTAAAAACTTTATATAAATATCTCACCCAAACCTCATAATAACCCTATATCATAACTCACCATTATTGATGATTATGATACATTGTAACTCATTATTAATGAGAAAATGAATGAGTTCCATTTATGGAGGTAAGAGATATCAAAGGTAGTAAACATATTTCTTGAATAAAATGGTAGGAAAATAAATACGGTAAACTTGTTAGTTCCCAGGTATGTTTCCTGGCATTACTACTGTGGATCTTTTGCATTAATTTAAATCCTGTATCTCTCATGGCATAAATCAGGTCCAAATCCTCCTTAGAAAAACTTCCTCAACATTTGGTATCAGCTATGTCTTTTTGCTTCTCTGGAATTTAGATTTAGGACCATATCATGTGGATTAGAACATCTGGGGTAAAAAGTAAAAAGTAAAAAGAAATGCATTATACCTAGAAGAGTACATTGTATGTAGGCACAAATAATTCCTGTCAAATGTTGACATCTAACCATTTTGCATTTTTCACCTATAAAAATATTCCATTATGTGACTTGAAAATTTTTATTTTAGGCTTACATATAATCAATCATACTCCATTTTGATTCAGCAAATGTAATGAATTTTTACTAATAGATTAACAGTTCTCTGTGGGTTTCAGCTAAGTAATCTTTCTCTTGACATCTCTCTCTGGTGATTCAGGTTAATAGAAATTTGAGAACATATACAACTATTTTAAATGAAGAATTTAATAACCTCCTTCCCTGGCTCCCAGTACTTATCAGTCCTCTTTAGGATTTTGTAACGATCAGAATGACACATTCACATATGTAAAATGTGTTTATGGGGAAATAGTTTTTTTTAAAAAATATGCTGCAGTTGATATACCTTTATTTTGTCCTATTGCTAGATGCATGTGACAGAATAAAGTTCTTTGTTTCTCTTTACACTTAATTACATTGAGGATTTTAGAAAACTATCTTCATCAGTTATCTATCTTGAATTGATCAACTTTTCAGCAAATAATTGTTTAGATTTACTCCATGAAAAAGAACATACCTTAAAAATTTACCAAATATTATTATTTTGAATCTGTGGTCTCTCTTCAATGTTAACATCACAAATAGTAACTTGTCATAGGATTTAAATATTTTTATTATTATTTTTTGAGATTGAGTCTTGCTCTGTCCCCAGGCTGGAGTGCAGTGGCCCAATCTTGGCTCACTGCAACCTCTGCCTCCCGGGTTCAAGCAATTCTCATGCCTCAGCCTCCTGAGTAGCTGGGATTACAGGCATGCGCCACCACGCCCAGCTAATTTTTGTATTTTTAGTAGAGATGGGGTTTCACCATGTTGGCCAGGATGGTCGTGATCCACCCACCTCAGCCTCCCAAAGTGCTGGGATTACAGGTGTGAGCCACCGGACATGGCTGGGTTTTAAAACTTTTATAAGTTTTGCATTGTAGCTAAAATGCATATTAAAAGAACTTTAAAATATTATTTCCCCAGTAAATTGTATTATTATGTTGTTCCTTATGCATAGATATATCTCTACATCAGTTAAATCCACAGGATAAGATAGGTCTAAGATTAAGAGGCTACTGTTATATCATATACAGTGGCATCTTTGATTTCAGAGAGTTCAACTTTTTTTCAAGGAGACAGTAAGCAATGTAATATTTTCTTGATTTTTACACTGAAAAATATGCTATGAAGGAAGTCTGAGTACTAAGCCTGTGGAAGAAAAAAATTGAATTTCTTAATGTAATGTGAACAGTTATTTCTATATTGCTTTCAGCCTTTGTTTTCTATTTGAATAAAAATATAAAAACCACACTATGCAGTACACTTTTCTTGACTATGAAAGTAAAAGTTTGTCATTGGATATGACTCACGTTTCATTAAAATGCATACAAATGCGTTCTGGGATAGATACACATTTTCATTTATGGATACATACGAATATATATTCCGTATGTTTCATTTATAGATTTATCGATATAAATGAAAACTTAATTGAATCATGTTCTTAAATAAAGATGCTCAATAATTTTTTCATGACCACAACATTTTAAGAGCATTTATTTTATAATTTGGAACTGGAACAAATCCACAAAGTGAACAGATTCTTAGTTTAATCTATTACCCATTTTGCTAGTGTACTATAGCAATGATTAGTATATTACTTTAATGTCAAATTATTGATTAAAGTAGAATACATAGTTCAACATTCTATTGTGACTTCCCTGGAGGAAAAGTTAGAAAAAAGCCAGTGACTCTTAAATGCCTCTGAGTCGTTTTAAAAGATATTTTAGGGGGAAATAATATTGAAATGTACTTAGGTGAAATTTAGGTTATTCTTCTGTTAAAAAGATTGGAAATAGTGTCAGGAAGGGCTATTTACTGTACCACACTAACCAATTCTCTACCAGTGATTGAAAAGAGGAAAAATGCTATCATCCTGTCCAATGTTCGTTCATTTTGCACATCAAGGGCACAGCTCAGAAGGTTGGTAATGTCTAGCCTAGTGAGATACATAAACTGATAAATTATTTGCAACAGCCTTGATTTAGACTTAGTCACTTTAAAACTTTTTAAACATTTTGTTTCTAAGCTTTTAAAATATTTTAAAATAAATGTTACCATCAGATCGTGAACATAATACAATACTTCCGATTGCCTGTATGCTTTTGACGAGGCTATACAAATATTAATTTTCCAGTTCTAGAATTAAGATAAAGAAGATTGCAGAACTTATCTTTTTGTTCTAAGTGATACTGAAAATAACACTGACAAGGTCTGTGGGCCAGTGGCGACGGTGAGTTCAAACAGATTAGATGAAGCACGTATTTTAGGTAAGATACACAACTTTAAATACTGTGTATATGTGTGTTCAGGAAGGAAAACCTGCTTTTGTTTTAAGCAGATGTTACAAATGATTTTTTTTTTTTTCAACTTGCAAAATCTCTTGAAGTTTGGAGCAGAGCCGGTTACCTTTGAGCATCGAAATACTGCACGTTATCCCGTTTCCTTTTCCCTTCAGGAAAGATGGATGCAGGAATGAGATGTTACACGAGAATTAAGAGAGCCACCAGCCTGGCATAGAAGAAAAAGCAAACCCAAAATGAAAACACCCGGATTTTAAGCGCGGATCCTGAGAGGCCGGTTTGCACTGGCCGAACGCCTGCGTTAACCCTTTGGGTGCTGCAGCCAGGATCCCCAGTGTCTGCGGATCCGACCGGCAGGAACAGAGATTTGGTGCCCTGCGCCCGCGTGGGGAGTGGGCTCTCTTTCCCAAAGAGGGAGCGAGCCGGGAAGCACTTTTGTTGTCCGGTGCGTGCGTCAAGGCCCGGGACAGGCGTCGAGTCCGGTTTGGAGTAGGGACTGAGACGCGGCGAGGAGCCACTCAAATGTCCGCTGACTGGGGGTTCGCCTTAACCTGTCCTCGCCAAGAACGCTCGCCTGGCCCGTTCCCGGGCCCTGGAGGGGCGCGGGCCCGGGGGCGGTTTCGGAGGGGGCCCAGGTGAAGAAGACGCCCGCACTTCTCCTGCGGCAGTCATCGCTCTCCTGCCTTCACACGTCGCGGCAGCTGCCCGGCCCCGCGCCGAAACAGCAGCTGTGACTGACGGAGTCACCTCCCCGCGCGCCTGAGCCACCCCCTCCTCCCCCGCCGCTCCCTCCCGCACCAACACGTCATGGAAACACGGACGTCAGAGCCTCTCAGCCAATCGCAGGCTGCGGCAGGAGGGACGGGGCGCGCTGGAGGGGGCGGGGGCACCGGCGAGCCAAGGCGCTCAGGGGAAGGAAGAGAGGGAGGGGCATGCGGAGGCGCAAGTCCTCACCCCCGCTCCTCACTCTGGCCACCCTTTCCCGACCGCGCGGCAAGTTCTAATCTCCGAGCGCGCGCTCGCCAGCCGGGGGCGCGCTTACCGGGTCCTCCCCTTAAACGCCCTCCCAGTGCCGCTCCGCTCCCAGTCCCGGTCCGAGCCGCGCGCGCGCGCGCTCGCCCGCCCTCCCCCAGACTCCCCGCGGACCGCGTCACGTGACCGCGCCCAGCCAAGGCGGTAGCGGCGGCAGCGCGAGCTTCGGCGGCGGCGGCGGCGGCTGTGGCTGTGGCAGCGGGAGCAGCTGCGCCGCTAGCGTGGAGCGGGAGGCGTGTGGGTGTGGAGAGAAGGGAGCGCCAGACCGGAACGGGTGAGCGTTCTCCTCCCCCTGCCTACCCCGGCAATATTGCAGGCCACCCGGTGCAGACAGGGTCCCTGCCCGGAGCAGCGCGCAGCCCCCTCGTGCTCGGCCGTCCGTTCTCTGGTGCCCGCGGGCCCCTCCCTGAGCGGGCCGGGTTGCGGCGCTCACGGAGGGGGCTGCACCCCGCCCGCCGCTGCCGTGGAGGACGGCAGCGTGAGGCCGGCGGAGCTGCCCGTGCCCAGCGAGCGCGGCGCGCCCTGTGTGCGGCTCTGCGGAGCCGAGGAGGCGGGTCCTGCGGGGACGCGGGCGGCCACTCGGTGGCTGCCGGGCTCTGGGCGGGGACGGCCGGGCGCCGCCTCCTCCTCCGCCGCCGCCGCCGCCGCCTCCTCGCAGTGCAGCGTGAGTAGGGAGCCCCGGCTGGTGGACGCCGAGCCTCTCGGCTCCGCGGCCGCCCCATCCCCGAGGTGCAGCTGCACCTCCGCGTGGCGCCCCGAGCTCTGCGAGCCGGCTGCGGACGCACTGAGGACCGAGCCCCCATCCTCTGCGTTTCCTGGTGCCCCTCACTGTCCCGCGACCCTCCTGCAGCTTCCCTTTCCTTCCCCCTCGGAAAATGGTTCCTACTGCCGGGCGAGGTGAGTGGCGGCCGCCGCCCGCCCGCGGCGGGGGCGGCGGGGCAGGTCACCTGCGGGGGAGGCCGGGCGGAGCTCCGAGGTCTGGCGTCGCGGCCGGGGTCCTGACGGCTGGGTGCCGGGAGGGTTGCGGCGGATTCGGGAGAAGCTGGTGGGGGCGGCCGGGGCCCCTCACAGGTTGCCTCTTGCCGGGAGATTGTAAAGGTGAGCGGGTTTCTAGCCGTGCACCTCAGCGCCGGGTCCGTTTGGGAGTCGCTGCTCCGGCCCGAGGGATGGGGCTGGTCGGGGCTTCTGGTCTACACCGCAGGTCTTTGGCTTCACGGAGCCGCCTCGGCCGCGCCACAGTCCATCCCGCCACCGGTCGCCCCCGCCACGGCGCGTGGTGACCTTGAGGGCACGGTGCCCGGCACTCCCTCTTCCAGCGCCCCGGAAGGGTCACCCCTCTAATCCTTGGCCTCGGCCCCCAAGACGCACTGCGGGAGGGGAGCGGGGGCCCCTAGTCGGCCCCTGGCCCGGGTGGTTGGTTGTTGCGTGTCAGGACGGTGATTTCTCGGGAGTTGGAGAGCCGCCTAGTCTTTCTCCTCACGCCTTCCGTCTGGCCCCCCAGGATGTTCACATTTGTTGCCGATTCGTGTTTATTCACTTAGTTTAAGAGGAAAAAGCCTGCGCCCCCACCCCCTTTTTTGGGAAGGAGTCTGTAGGAGGACCGCGTTCCAGTGGCAGGGGTGTGGGGTGGGGGGGTGTGCTCTCTTTATCTCATCCTGCGGGAGAATCCTGTGGCTAAGCTGGTTAGCGACCCCTGGTTCTGCGCCGCGGTCACCAGTCAGGTTGGTCTCTGTGCGCATTTCATTCACCACTTTTCTGTGGGACTCGCAGCGCTGGGAGTGCTCGCACCCTGTGCGGTGCTTGGCGCGGAGGGGAGGGCAGGGCGTCCGGGTGGGCTAAGGGGGTCTGCAGATACTTGGAGGGCTCGACCGTCCTCGGCAGGCTTGATACTTACCTTTCCCTTGGGTTAGAGCGCTGCGGACAGCCACCTTTCGCTTCGGTGCCCGCTACTTTTCTGGGTTTATTAATAATCTAATGGCTTCTCTTGGTATCGATTGGTGTTCATGATAAATTAGCTACGTGTTTCTTTTTCATACCTGTGTAGGTATATGCATATATCTGAACTTGTCTGCCTTTCAACATGGAAGCCTTTGTTATGTTTAACCTCCCCCACCTGAGGACAGTCTTATTTTAAAATAAGGCTCTTGTTCAGCGTGGGTGTATTTTATAATAAGAAGTACTTGTAAGGGCCTAGTTTGTATGAGGCTGTCATCTGGCAGAGGGTGTGTAACCCTTTGGATGGTGGCCCACGTGAGTGAATGGAGGGCCTTCACCACTAGCCCTGATGCCAGCCTGCCTGAGACTCCCTGTCCTTGTGTGTGGCAGGGGCGGATTGGGGGAATTAAGAGGGATTGGAGGAGAATCTACTTTTTGTACTTGTGTGTTTCATTTGGGTCCTCCTCCTCCCGCTCTCTTTATCCTTCTGATGAGTTCAAATTTGAAGTAAATAGAAACATTTCTTTTTAATTGGGAATCTTCGATAGCTAGCATATAAAATGGGCTTATTTAGCCATGATTTCAGAAGGACGTTTTAGTTTCTACCTTTCTTTAGATCAAGACAGTTAAATTGCTGTAATTAAGGGTAGATCTCTGTCCTGATTTTGGCTTGGGTGTAACTGCAAAGATCTTTGAAAAGTAACTGTTATTTCCTACCATATAGTCTGCAAAAGTGAGTCACATTCGGGTGAGTTGAGGACAGAGCGCCACCTTTAATTTAAAATTTCGTGATTTTCTTGTATTAAAATGGTGAAAATTCGGAGTACGCCTTCTTGATTTTTATCGCAGCTGTCATTATTGGCATCCCAATTTTGACATATAAGGGGGAATTGTCTTCATTTTTCTGTATTCTCTCATTTCTCACTCTTAGGAGAGAAATTTCTGCAATCGTGTGGGAAATCATAGTTTTTTTTTAACTGAAGCTTGAGATTTAATTTAGCATTCTGAGATGAGAAACTAGTTTTGATTTGTGCTTATAATATTGATGGTCTGGATCTTCTTGGTGAAAGAAGAAAAGTAACAGCTGCTTTTAAATATGTAGTTTAAACTACCCATTACCACCAAATAAAGGTATCTACCAGCATGACAATGGTTTTACACACTCTCTCTCTCTCTCTCTCTCTCTCTCTCTCTCTGTGTGTGTGTGTGTGTGTGTGTGTGTGTGTGTGTGTGTGTTTTAAAGCTGTAGGCCTATTAACAGATTCTAAAATAACACGCAGGATCAGGTATAGTAATTCTTTTTTGTTGTCTTCCAGCAACTTACCTTTTATGATTTTCTGTTTTACAGTTGCTTTTTCTTAAATAATACAAATGAACACTTCAAGCAGGTGTACTTATATTCAAACTTTGATAAAGACCATGTTAGAAAAAAGTGGTTTCTATATGTGGCGTCTCTCAGGTGCATCTCATATAAAAATAAATGGAAATTTTAATGCTTAGAAAACAAATGCTGTAGTGATAGCTGAATTGGTGAGATTGCCTTCCCTTTCCCTCCTTCCCAAATCATAAGTATGGGGAACACTGTCTCTTTAGACACGGGCTCCTTTTTTATTGTTATACTGCAGATGTTAACATGAGAAAAAGGATTTAGCTCTCAAGTAATGAATTAAAATGTGGATATTATTACGTATAGTCTTTCTTAAAAACCACAGAATATTATTGCCCTTCTATCTGCGTTTAAGTTTTCATTCATCACTTTCAATTTCTCTATAGACTACTGTAAAGCATTGGCTATTGAGCTATAGATAAGTCTTTCTTAAACTAAAATTAGCCAGAAAATCTGTTTGAGATGTAAGGTGTTTTATGCTCTTACTGCTATGTATTCTCTGTCAAGCTATGGAATATGGCCCCAGGATAAAGGATATTATTTAAGCTATTAGATGGGTGCATGCAGAGTAATTATTTGTCGTTACGTATACTTTGATAGAATCCTTGATTTTAGAGTTAGATTTACTAATTTCCTTTGTCTGACAGACATGTTAACTTCATTTCAGATCAAACAGTCTTACCATGGGAAATGAATTTTAAAAGGAATGGCCAATTAAAACTATTGGTCTTTTGTAATACTGAACAAAAGAGTATTTGCTTTTCTTCCCTTCCATTTTACACATGATTACAGTAAAATAGATGTTTTCACTTTTTTATTCTGGAATTTTGTAATGAAAGAGTAAAAAACAATAAAAGGTCTAAGGATCAGAAAGCAAAACAAAGATTTAAGTTTTTGAATCTTGGATAAGGGTATTGACCAGTTGGAAAGGAATAATTATTTTCTAATAGCTGTCATGATATGTAATAAAGGTACTAATAGTAGCTTATTTGGGACTAGGTAGAATCTGAGGTGACATTGCAAGGAAAATAACATACAATAGTTATAGGAATAATTTTCATAAAGTGAAATAACTTTAAAAAATCACTTTTTAGCTTTTAGAAATGTTATCTGTACATACCACATACATTGTTGTCTTTTTAAAATTTTTTATTATAGTAATTGTCAAACATGAGAAAACAGAAAGAATGATATACCTACTGGCCAGTTTTGACAATGACCAACTCGTGGTCCATCAAATTTTATTTGTATCTTAACACAAGTAATGGATCTGTTATAAATGAGGACATAGGACAGGTAATCGAGTCGAATTTTTGTTTTATATTTGTAATTTACAGAATACTGTATACCCAGTAGTGTCCGATATCTAATTAAATCTGAATGGTCAGTTTTTATGTTCTTCATTGATTCTTTAGTGGCATATACATTTTAATATTTCTGGTGATAGTTTGTGTGTTTTACAGCAGGTACCCAAAGGTAATGTCTCTCAAATTTTGCTGTCTTCATAAATCACAGACATTATTAAGTGCTTTACAGTTTTCAGAATGTATTTACATAGTACCTCATTTGAGTCTCACAATAATCCTGTATGGTAAGGTAGACACTTGTCCTTTTTTTTTTTCCCCCCCCTGTAGGTAAAGTGATTTGTCTAGGCCCTAAGGTCACATAGCAGTTTTTTTTAGCCCAAACTGGACTCTTGGTGGCTTCTAGTTTTTGCTCATTGCTCTTCTCCTTATACATGTTTATGTAAGTTTATGAAAGTTATGTATGGAGAATCAATTCTGATCAGAGTAAATTTAATGATGAAATATAAATAGGTTTGTTTGGGTTAAGCTTTATAAATTTAATCATACTTAATATTTTGTGTAATGCAAACAGTTTGTATTTCGATTTACTTAACAGCTGAGAGAATGTGAACGTATCTGAAATACTATATTTTTAATACTGTGGATTTTTTTAAGTAAGGAATTTTGATTTTGAAGAACTGTTGGTCTTTGAAATGACTAGGGGTGTCTTAGATCTTGAATAGAAATAAAATGTGCTGTACTATAAGTTTCTTTAAATTTCTTTAAATTTCTGCTGTAACTTTTTATGCACTTGTTTTTCTGCTATAACATGTTTATTACCTAAATCTCTTTGAAATACTGATTGGTTCTGTAATGAAATTTAGTTTAAAAGGTTTCAAATGAGGAGATTTTAGTTCCTGAAATCCAAAACCTGGTTATAAATCTCAGAAAAAAGGTGTGGCTCTCCAGCATTAGTGTGCATGAGAGTCACCTGGGGGAATTACTGAAAGTGCAGATTCCTTGGCTTTGCCCCTGGAATTCTGATTCAGCAGATTTGGGGTGGGGCCCAGTAGTCGGCATTTTGAGAAACATTGACATTGCGTTTATAACTAAGTGAAAGTTACATGGTACAGATATCTAAATCAGTAGCAAAGTTTGGTT
The DNA here is from genome assembly GCA_963573385.1 of Cacajao melanocephalus. NCBI lineage: Eukaryota > Metazoa > Chordata > Mammalia > Primates > Pitheciidae > Cacajao > Cacajao melanocephalus. The sequence goes on along the minus strand of CAUYLG010002244.1, from coordinate 29,402 downwards.
CGTTGATGTTGGTGGCTTTTGTGACAGTTGTAGAACTGATAAATTGAAAATATTTGTTACCTGTGTATGCACATTCTTTCAGAAGATTCATCTGTGAGTACTTAAGTTACTTATTAAGCACTGTAAACTTAGAGAATGTTCTTTTGTTTTCGTGTCTTAATGTCTGCTATTTCCAAATGACTTGGACACCGGGGTTTATATTCATAAAAGTAATGCATCTTTATCCTTTCAGTAGTGTGTATTTATGTTTTAGCCTAGCTCTTATCTTTGTTAGAAGAAAAGATTGGATACTCCTTCAGACTAAAAGGACATAAGTTAGCAGATAGTTCTCGTTAATTTTAGTTAACAAGCAGCTACTCTTTTAAAAACAGCAAGTAGATCTTCCAAGAATATTAGTGATAGCATGTTAATTGATAATCTACTATTTTGTGCATTAAAGTAGAAGTTACTGCTGTCTCACTTAAATGTTAAGTAACAGTTTTTGTAGTTCAGTAATCTACTCCAACTTTTGGAACTATTTTATCTAATGCTACTGTATACCATGTGAATTACCAGCCTTTAATAATTTTCCTCTTTAAGACCAGTTTTAAAATGCAATTGTTTTTGTTTCGTTTATAACAGTATCGTAAATAGCCTGTACCTGCATTTAAAATATATTTTATAATGAAAATAATTTCAAAGCAGATTCATTCCAAGACTGTTTGAACCTGTTTTTGTTTGTTCCAAAACTTAAGTCTTGTTGGCTACACCTTAAGGTATATTTAGGAATCATAGATTGTAATTTACTAAAGCTTATGATAATCTAAATTAATAAATATTTTTGGCAGAGAGGTCCAAATAAACTATGGGTACTTTTTTTTTGACATATTTTTAAAAGCTTTTTTTTATTAATTTTTTTTTAAGGACAGTATCAGCTATTCCAAATAGTATGTGGTGTTTTTAGTTACCTTTTTGGTAAGAATATTTGGTATTTCTAAGTATAGTAACTTCCAACAGTATGGTTTCTTAAAATATGGGATACCTGCTTTTGTATTAATATTATTGTCACCTGGGCCTCTGGGGGAACAAATAAAGATAGTTTTGAATGGACCAATGCTTGCTTACACTGTGAAATCTGAGATTACACTGCCTAACTGTAAACTGACATGACTACTGTACAGACCTGATAAATTTAGGAGTCAGATTTATGTTTTCTAAAAAATATGTCTTAAAAAAATATTTGACTGTTTAACTTAAAAGATGCTTTTAAAATAATTTTTTGTTAGCAATGTGGATCTGTTATTCATCATATTAACTCTGTGAGTGAGTTCTCTCCCAGGAGGATTTTAAATAATAGTCTTGTACTCTCAAAACCCTCAGATCTGCTGCATATACCTTACATATTTGCGCCAGAATTTTCTTTTGTTTTTCAATAAGCTGTTTTAAACCAGTTTCTTCACTAAAACTTTTATTGGTTTTTTAATTTTTATCAAGACACAACTTGACTCTAAAGGCCTTTTATTAAGTAGCTCAGTGTTTTCCAAAGTGTGTTTTAGAACACTGGTTCTGAAAAATATTAATAGGGATTTCCTGGGGGACAGGGGTGGAAACCAAAGGATATGCTGGTTTATGCAGTTTTCCATTTGGAACTTCTGTGATACTTTAATGTGCTAATAAGGGCTCAATCTGTCTAAATGTGTGTAGTGTTTTGTCCTCTCATTTGACGAAACTCCCTTTAGTGGAGCACCTCACCTGTTAACTTTCTGTATTACCTAACCAGGATCACTGCCTTGCACAACTCCAGGGGGTGCTGTTCACATAGAACACAAAATGAATTGTTTCCTGGAGTTGAGAGCAGTGTTGCATACTGTAGTATTGCTGACTGTCCACTGTGTGACAGTCTTAGAGTCTAGTGGTCCCTTATCCTGTTGTGAATATGTGTATGTTTCTCCTCTCACCTGATAGGACCCTTAGGGGCCAGATGCAGTGCTTGATGCCTATAAATCCAGCACTTTGGGAGGCCGCTTGAGGCCAGGGAGGAGGTTCGCCTGAGGCCAGGAGTTCCAGGCTGCCTGGGTGGCAGAGCAAGAACCTGTTTACAAAACAAAAAAACCAAATTAACTGCCACATTGAAATTCAGAAGTGGAAAAGTCTGCCTGTAGAGAAGCTAAATTCTACTGTCCTAGTAACATTCTATGAAATGTATGTAGCTATATCTTCCAGAAGTAAAACATTGTCTTATGAACGCATCTGAGCAAGTTGAAATTCCAAAGGTAAAAAGGCTTTAAAAATCTCCCAGAAAAATTTTTAATCTTCTCTAACATAAAGGTTAAGCTTTATCTTAACAGAAGCTATGCAATCTCTAAATCCTAAACCAATATGCCAAAAAAATAGTAGCTGAATATTTGTTGGATAAAGTTCTATATATCCTCACAGAGAACCCATATATTATCTCAGCTCTTTTATATTGTCTCCAAATGAATTGCTAAGACAAACGGATAATAAATGGGAAGTATACAACCCAGACTACAAACATAGAGGACTTCAGACAAGGAAGTTTGAGAGATGATGGGAAAGGGTGGACTAATGCTGAATTTTGAAGAATAGACACATTTAGACAGGAAGACTGAGCGTCGTATCATTGCTGCCGTTCTGTGAACTGAGAGCAAACTGTTAGCTTATGACCTGCTACAGAATTACTAGGCATCAGGGAGAAGAGTAGGTATATGGTCTGTTAGTTAAAGTATAGCAATGGGTTATTCTTCCTACTGCCTTCCAGAGGTCAAGAAGGAAAGCCTGTATTTGACTTTATCACGTCTGTGTTGAATGCTTGAGTGATACACAGAGTAGTAATTTTAGATATTTAAGTAAGGATTTATGTAGCTTTAGTATGTAAGCCATTATATTTAAAAAATGCTTGAAAAAAATAAGAGTTGTTCTCCAGAAATTACTAATTTTCCCATGATTAGCACAGCTGAGATCCTACAGGTGCCCTGCTATTGAGTGTTCTCCCAACCTTTTACATTTTATAGATCTAATTGTTGGTAAGGTATTGTGGAAGGAGTGCTAAGACTTGCTCCTGCTTTAATTAAATTGCAGTACTAATCATGATAAAGTTGTTGGTCAAAGAGTAGCACAGGAGTGGTTTTGGTAGTGAAGAAAATGAAAAGAAATTTGAAGGTAGAGATGAATGAAATCAGCAAAAGTGAAATGTGTTAGATTAGTAAGTCCTGATGTTTTTCTACTGTGACACTCAGGGATGATACTGGCATATACTCCATGTTTCCTTGCCAATACCTAGATTTTTTAATACCTCTGCTAAGAGATTTTTAATTTCTTTGCTGTACTTCGGTCCTTTTTTTCTCTACTCATGCTCAAAAATAAGTGCTATAACTACTCTTTTTTGTTTGTTTGCTTAAAAAGTGACTCATGAGCTTAAGGTACTTAAGTATGGACACTTCTGACAATACCATAGTGGAGTACTGAGTTAAAGGATACCATTGCAGATAGAGGGCTGAAAACAAGGAAGGTCAGTCGGTGAAATGGGAAAGAAATATGACAAAGCCTAGGAAAGGGAGGTAGGTAGCATCAAACCTTCTGAATGCCGAGTCTCAAACAAGGATTCATCAGTCAACCTCTTTCTGCACGCACAGTGGATTTAGGGTAAAATCTGTATTACCCTGTCTTTGGTCTAGCACAGTGGCTCGTGCCTATAATTTCAGTACTTTGGGAGGCTGAGGCGGGAGAATTGCTTGAGAACAGGAGTTTGAGAGCTGCCTGGGCAACATGGCAAAAGCAACCCCATCTCTACCAAAAAAAAAAAATTTAGACAGGCGTGTGATATCCTGTACCTGTAGTCCTAGCTACTCATGCTGAGGTGGGAGGATTGCTTGATTCTGGGAGGTAGAGGTTGCAGTGAACTTAGATTATGCTGCTGCACTCCAGCCCGGGCAACAGAGGGAGACCCTGTCTCAAAAATAGATGACCCTACCTTTGAGCTTAAGCGCCACTGTTTTTATATACATAATCGAACGCTGGAACCTAACTAATTCTCTCACCTCTGGCCCTCCTGCTGACAGCATTCCTTTTGCTAGAAATACCTACCTTTCTCAGAGCCTGTGTCTCCTTTTATTTTGGTTTTTACTCTGTGATATATTAAGGACTCACCAGATTTAAATTTGAAATTTATCTTCACCACTAAAAAGCCTACTGGTCATGGATAAATCACTTGATTTCTTTGTTAACTCCTCAAAAAGTCAGGGGGTTTTGATTTTTCTCTCTTGGAAATTTTGCTTTTAACAAAATTTGTATAGCAAAAACAGGGACACACTCCCCCTGACCCCAGACTTTCTTTTCAACCATTTAGTTCTTTATGCTGTCAGGTTTGCCTTTCAATTTTGTCTTTTAACTACTTTATCATCATTTTGATGTTTCATTTGTGATATGCTGTGGTTCATTTATGAAGATACATACATTTATTGAAAAACTAAATTAAGATTTCAGTTAAACAGGTGGCATATTCATATTGCTGGCATTTAACTCTGTTCCTTGCCGAACATATATTAAACTGAGAATAAGGGAATTCTTTTTTTTAAAAAAGCCATAACTCTACAAGGGAGAAAAGAAACCCACAGCAAAATTTTAGAAGGAGCTAACTTAGTTGACTCAAAAAGCTAAACTCTAATAGAAAAGCCCAGTAACAAGTTAGTTTATAGACTTCCTTGAGAGCTCAGAGCTGGGAAAACACAGAACCTGTGGTAAAGAGGGGACAGTGGGGCAAAATGGGAGGACTGGTTGAAATTTTAGGAATTTGATACCCAAATATCTTTCCCTCTCTTCTGTAGCTCTGTGATCTCTCCTCCTTCACCCTTGCAGAAGGCTGGAAGCTTACTTTCTGGAGAAGGTTACATACTGGGAACACAGTTGAAAACCAGGGTGCCACACTCAAAACTGAATGTTTACGTATTTAAGATCACCAGTCTTCTTCCCTCCCCCAGGTTTCAGAATTCTGGCCAGAAGAGAAGTGTCTTACCTTATTTAATCTGACCAGCTCAAGGTAAAAGATCTCAAGAATCTGACATTGGCTGTGTCTGTGTCTCCAAAGAAAATGTCCCAGTCAGATCACCTTACTGTGAAACCCATAGTTACAAAGCCATACCTTTGAATCCAGAGCTTCTGTTTAGCTTATTCGTGTCCTTTTTCTCATAATTAAACAAATGTGTTACAGTCTTATTAAGGTAATTGGCATATTGTAAACTTTACATTTAAAGTGAAAAACTTGAGTTCTGAGGCATGTATATATTCCCTTGAAATCGTCACCAGTCAGGTAGTCATTCCCTAAATTTTTTGTGCCTCCTTTCCTCAGGCACCCCCTAATCTGCTCTGTCACTATAGAATAATTTGACTTTTCTGGAATTTTATGTACATTGAATCATACAGTATGTGTTCTTTTTTGGTCTGCATTCGCTCAGCGTAATTGAGATTCATCCATGTTGTATGTATTAATAGTTCTTGTTATTGCTAGTGAGGATTCACTGTGTAGATAGACCAGAATTTGTCCTTTTGCCTGTTGATGGACATTTTTGTTCCAGTAATGTATAGTCTTTTCCTGTTTTTGAATTGTAATTTCTTTATGTATTCTTGATAAAGTACTTTAGAAAGCATTTGTGTTTGTGCTGGGCATGGGAAGAAGAATGGTGATGAAAGATATGAGTGGATCACTTGAGGTCAGGAGTTCGAGACCAGCCTGGCGAACATGGTGAAACCCTATCTCTATTAAAAATACAAAAATTAGCTGGGCGTGGTGACATAGGCCTGTAGTCCCAACTACTAGGGAGGCTGAGGCAGGAAAATTGCTTGAGCCCAGGATGCGGAGGTAGTGAACCAAGACCGTGCCGCTGCACTCCAGCCTGGGCAACAGAGAGTGAGACTCTATCTTGAAAAAGCAAGCAGTAGCTTTGTAAGCATTGTTCATAAGCATTGTTTGTAGAGATGGAGTTAGAAACAAACAGCTGAATGATTTGAGGGTACTCACTTCAGAGTAGAAAATGGGATGGGGGATTAAGAGGACAGCTAATATAAAAAGCCTTTTGAATCTGTTTACTGAAACAGACTTTATACATGTGTAAGTTTGTCAAAACTGAAAATGAATGCATATATGAAATAAGTTTAATGTGTGGATATAACCCAGATACGTCATCTGTCATTCATTTCCTGTGTCTTTGTGCAGTCTTGTGCAATTTAGATACACAACTCAATTTTACTTTGGGAAGAAATAATCCGTTTTTACAAAAGCAGAAGTGAGCAATGTGGACATGAGGGAACATTTCTTTAGTGAAGACAGTCTGTGGATAACTCAAGAGTCCCCTTCCTTAATTTCTCCCTCCAGTCATCCTCCACTTTGAGAATCCAGATTCCTTATTCCTTTATTTTATAGAACAGTTGGTTGCCCTATTTGGTTTCTTGAGTCTTCCCCTGGGATTCTGATCTGCCATATCCCAAGTTCATAAAGACAGGTAAAAACATTTTTTCTAAATAATTATACATAGCCCACTCCCTGTTGAGAGTCTGGTGTATGACTTCTGTTTCTTCATCTGGATAAGGCCAAATTCCATTCCCCTCATTAAATTTCTGTCTTCCTGTTAAGGAACTTGATATTTGAATTTCTTCTTGCTCTTTTTTTTAAAGGAAGTAGAATCTCAGGAAAACAGCAGTTATTTCTTAAGAGATGCTAGAATTTAGAAGGTGAAAAAACAAAACAAAACTAACATTCTTTTGTCAACATGCCATGAAAAATAGACTAGCTCCAAAACACACTAGTTACTTTGAATAAACAGAATTAAGTTTATTGAATAAAATGAACACCTATGTAGCTGCCTTCTACCTGCTGGTACTGTTCAAAGCAATTTACTCATACTAATCTATTTAAATAAGGGCGTTCTGTGTAATTTATGGATGAGATATTCTCTATCGAAAAAGATGAAAAGCTGTTAATAGTTTTAAAGGGATACCCTAAAATACAGTGACTTACATAACCTTTTTAACATCTAGAAATATAATACTATATAATGTTTGGAAAATAAAGGACAATGTAAAAGTGAAACAAATCCCTCGTAATCCTACATCTGAGAAATAGCTAGCTTTAACACTTTAATGTTTTTGATCTTTTGAACTTACCTATTAACATCCTTCAGATAATGTAGGTATAATTGCATGCTTTTAAAAAAAACTTTGTATTATTTTCTCATGTCATTAAATTTTTTTCATTAATATTTTAATGAGCATGATGGCTATTCCTTTGTTATTGGATGTTTTGATTTTGAATTCTTTTCTGTTAAATAATCTTCCAGTGAACATCTTTATTTGTAGATGTTTGTCTTCATTTATGTTTGTTTCCTCTGTAATTACTCGATTTAAAGGATTTTGGTAGTTTGTGATCTTATGACTAAAATTTTCTTGCAGCATTTCTCTGAGACTGGTCAGATTTTGGGGAGTCTTTTTTTGTCTGCGGTATGTCCCACTCATTTCTAGGTCTCTGCTTTACTTTTCCAAATTTCTATAGCACTTTTAAAAACTCATATTTTGTTGTTTACATATTTGACACCTCCGTGAGATGTTCAATTTGGGAGCAGGGACTGTTCATCTATCACTCACCCTTGGCATAATGCCCTGTTTATACCTGTGAGGTTGTTAATGACTCTTGAATGAGTCTTTCGTGTCCGGTCTTGAGCTTGAATCCACGGACACTGGACTTCTCTAAGATGCTTGTTTTGTCTCTTAGAAACTGTAGCGTACTTGGGGTGAGAATTTATCACAGGTACTGTTTCTTTTAACTTTGAGCTGAATGATATGTCAGCTGAATGACACAAAGATTGGAAATATTTTCTTATAACTATGTTACATAAATTTAATTTTTTGTGAAACAAGAATTTATATAATTCTAAAGAGCAGGATAGACTTTACTAAATAGAATAGAAAGAATACTAAGAAGCAGCTGATGGAAATGGATATTATTATTTAAAAATGCCAATGAGTAGATGTTTTTGTAAAATATTCCTTAACAGAATAATGTGTCTTTATTTTTTTAATAGCAGAGGAAACATCAAAAGTTTGACATCCAAACTTAAATGCAACTACAGCTGAAGAGTTAATCCAAAAAAGTTAAGTTTCAGTATTATAAACGAAGTAAAACTTCAGGGAAATTTAAAAGTGTCTTGGGAGCTTTTCTTGTGACATCATATATGACTTTTTTATTATTTTAAAATTCTAATTTCAAGTAGAAAATTTCAGATTTGGGATAAGTACTTTCTTTTAAAAAATATTTACCTGATTGCTATGCTAGACAGTAACTGCTATGACCTGCTGAGAAGAGAGACTGTTATGCAGACCTTTAAGTCAGCCTTGCTCAGTGTGTCTGGTGTTCTTTCTTGGTTTCCTTTTTTGTACAGTGATTCATCAGGTGCTGTATGCTTCCAGAACTAGTGTAAGTGTGTGCACATGTCCCATTCCTGGTCTGTGATCTCTTCTATAATGAATAGGGGTATATTGTTTCCAGCTATTCTTACACTAGTAAAGAAGAAAAGCATTCTAGAATCTGCTGTCAACCCTTCAAACCTCAATAGTTTTGCCACTATTGTATCCTATTCTTATAATTCTTTTCTTTATAATTATTTATTTTTTCTTTTCTTTTTTTGAAACAGCGTCTTGCTCTTGTCTCCCAGGCTGGAGTGCAGTGACATGATCTTGGCTCACTGCGGCCTCGACCTCTCTGGGCTCAGACGATCCTGCACCTTAGCCTCCCAGGTAGCTGGGACTATAGGTGTGTGCTATGATGCCTGGCTAATTTTTGTACTTTTTGTAGAGATAGTGTTCTGTCATGTTGCCCAGGCTGGTCTCAAACTCGTGGGCTCAAGCAGTCCACCCTCCTTGGCCTCCGAAAGTGCTGGGATTACAGGCGTGAGCCACTGCACCTGGTCAACTCTTAGAATTCTTGATGGTGATCTCTGGCCTATCACAATTATATTTGGAGGGTTTTCTTAATTGTGCTGAGCTCTGCTTGTACTTCTGCACACAGCCTAGGTAGCAAGCCAGGCTGTCAGTTTTTCATAATGTCACACTTGCTTCTCCTGTCTCCCTTCCTGAAGTATACTTGTGGCCCTAGATTTAAATTAAATGTTTCCACAAGTGGGAACTGTATAGGTTTAAGGCCTTATTTCTAAATGCAGGGAAAGCTTCTCCTTTAAGCAGATTCTTTGGCCATGCCCCTTCAATATATTTGATACCAGGTAACCCCATAAGTAGGATACCCCAAGGAGTTGAAAGGAAGAAACATTGAGTGGTTTGGGGGATGCAGAGAGATTATAGTTTAATCTAGATCTGCACATGTACACAAGGACTTTGAGATTGTCATTAAAAGTCATAGATTATAGTGGCATTGGATTTTTTTAAATTAAGTTGATAGCAGTAAGTGGGATATGAGAGGGAGAGAGAATAGGAGAGATTATGCAGTTGATTGAATATAACTTTTTACGTCTGATTAGTAGATATATATACATCTCTCTATATATATTTGAACATTCATTCAAGTGTTTCTTTTGCCTGCTCAAGTAATTCTTAATTACTTATAATAGTTATGGGTGTAAAAGGATGAAATGTGTCAAATTAATTATATCATGACATTCCTTTGATTTTGAGGTCAATGGAAACCAGTCTTGTTGTCCTGGAATGTAACTTAGTGGACTAACTGCTATTTGGAATAATGCTCGAATGGCGAGGAATCAAAGAGAAAGCAGAAATAGAAGAAGAATGGAGAGAGGTATAGGATAATTTTTCTCCCCGCCTAAGGCTATTTATTCAGTTTCCTGAACCATGTAAAACAAAGTAGAGAACCAGGAAATTGGCAGAAAAGCCCTCTAAGAAGCCAGAAGTTCATGCATCAAGACTCTCAGCATCTCACTCCACTTCGGATGTTTTCTTGGTGTATTTACTCATATTTTAAGTAAATTTTTGTAACATTTTGATAACTGGGTTGCCAGCACACTGCAGATGAAAGGGAGCAAATTTGAGAAACTAGAAAGACTAGAAGAAAGCACAAGTATCACAGGAAATAATTGAAAATTGACATCTTAGTGGTGAAAAAGAAGGTTTTTAAAGTAGAAAATAATTCATAAAACCTAATAGGCATGGATAATTTGGTTGAAAAACAATGGCTGTGTGCTGCTCTTCTATCTGGAATATCCTTATCCAAACTACTCATTTTTTAAGGTCTTGGTTATGAAACTCCTTCATGAAGTACTTCTGTCCTCTCCAGAAAGTTAGGTGCTTATCTTTTAGATTATTCACGAAGCTAGTACTTAATGAATGAATGTGTCCAGTTAAACTCTGAGCCATCTATACTGCCCCATTTTGCTTCCACAGTGGTTACTTCTCATCATAGCAGGAGTTCTTCCTGTATTAAAGACATGGCTAGCCTGTTCATTGTTTATGCCTTTGTAAATCATACTCCAATTGCCTAAATTCCTCACATTGCAAAATAGGACTATTCATTCAAGACTCACTTTAAAAATCAGTTCTTTGATAAGGCATTGATTGCCCCAGCTTCCCTGGGCATGGTCATTTCCTTATCTCTGTTGCCATCACTTCATATTAAGTCAGTATTAATTCTGAAATAACAGAATAAATTATTGGCTTAATAATAGTTGTAGGGAGTAGAATGAAAAATTAAGTATGCATACAGAAATACTTTTACTGACAGAAGCATACAGTACATCCTCAGTGTGGTCAGTAGGTTCTTGGACACTGCTACATTAAGTGAAATGACATGTAATAAAACCAGTTTTACCAGAGACTAGTCGATATAAACAAGAGTTAATTTCTTATGGCATATTTATTATCACAAAAACATTACCAAATATCTGATACTAAACACTGAAGTAAATGTAATCCCATATATGTAAGGCTGATAGCCTCGACAGGAGCCAGATGGACAGTACTCACCCCCTCCGCACCTGATAACACTTATCAGGATGCCGGACGTCCTACTGCCGCCTGCCTTCTCCATGCAGGCTCCCACACCCACTCCTGCATTCCACCCCAGCCCCACACTCAGCACTAAATCATACTGTCAACCCAAAATTCAAAAATCCCGCCGAGAGCCTAACCAATGGCAGCTCGCCAAGTCTGGGTCAAGTCTCTCTCCCTCTGACCAATACAGGTGCCCATGCTTTGTTACCTTCTCCAGCCCACCTGTCCATAGCCCTGCTGGACTACTAATGGCAACTTGCCAAGTCCAGGTCCAGTCTCTCTATGACCAGTGCAGTTGCCCATGCTTTGTTTCTCCACTGACTAATCTACTGCCCTCACCCCTATAAAACCCCACGCCCAGAACTGCAGGGCGTGACTTCTCTGGCCTCTCTTTCTCTCTCTCTCTCCCTCCCCCGGGGCCATAGAACCTCGCCCAGGAGCTAAATAAACTGGAATTTAATTTGTCTTGTGCTGGCCTCAGTTTCCTCATTTTAAACTCGGCAATATCCTTACAAGAATAACCTTACAATATATACATTTAAGAAAGATTAATAAAGCAAGATAACCCAATTTTTGGTGAATTAATGAGTAACAGTTGTCATAGTAGGTAGTGGGTTAAATCAAAGAATGTTTGCTAAGTGAAAATTATAAGGAGCACCTCCTACCACCCAAAGTTCAAAAACAATCATAAACACAGCAAGCTTGCAGATTGCTTTCATACCGCATCATATATTGTAGTGCATTTGTATGATTATTGTATACTTTAGTAATTTTTATTTGACAGTAATTTGTAATTATTCATTCATTCTTTCTCTGATCTGCTGATTTCAGTTCAGGGTCATGAGTGGCCGGAACCTTTCCCTGGAGCATATCTTTAGTATGTGGGAGAAAAGCAGAATACCTGCAGAAAACCCATGCAGATGTAGGGAGAAAGTGAAGATTCCGTACGGTCATCCCAGCCTGGAATCGATTTTTTTTTTCCTCATCAATGCTTTAATGAAACCATGTTAAATGAAACATTATTCAAGGATCTGCTGTCATCTAGGCATAGTCTTCTTCAATATAGAAACATATTTCTTCAGTATAGAAAACTTTGAGTCTAAGCCTGAGTTTTAAGTCAACTAAATCATTTTGGCCATTGATTAAGAATAACATCATGGTAGCATATTTCTTTTTTTTTTAACCTGTGTTCTATGATCTTAACTTCTTTAGTAGCTTTGTCATTGACCTATAACTTTGAAACTTAACAAAGTATATAGTCTTCATTTGAATTTCCTACTGGTTAATCCCAGCTCTTTAATTATCTTTGTGTTTTTAATTTTTATTTTTGTCCTTAATGTAATAGTGACCCTAAGTACTAATGCATAAAAAGGAAACACTGTCCTTTCTTAGTTTGAAAATTCTGTGATTTTCTGAGTTGGCAGATTCTTTAATTGCTTTGCCTGACTTATAACAGGCAATCTGTGTATAAGCTAGCTTTTGGTTTCAGTGTTACTTCTTAATTATAGGCTTCTAAAAGATATTTTAAACAAAAATTTAGGATTCAAATTCCCATAGACTCAACATAGAAAAAAGGGTGGAATTTCCTATTTTGTGGGCTAAGAATGCTGGGAAGTGGAAAGAATGATTATTTGAGTCTGGGAAATAGGCTCTGAAGTTTATCTGTTTGCAAATCTGTCTCCCTAGATAAACTGAGTTCTTCAAGGGCTGGTTATTGATAGTTATGTTGGGACCTAGCATAGTACATGACATGTATTATAAGTCTTAACAAACTGAATAATAATCCTGAGTGATCACTTTCTGGTTAATTATGTTTGACTTTTACAGATTGTCCGAGATAAATTCTGTGGTACATTGTCAGGAGATTTTTATGTAAAATATTTAAAAGAAAGTTTTGTCTTTATAATGGTAAGTTTTAGCTTATGGAAATATAAGCCAATTCTGGTGAATAAATAAGTGCTTTTGACATGGAGAAGAGTTTGAGTATTATACTAAAACAATCACAGATTTCAGACCGTTGCTTAAAGAAAATGGAGTTGGCTTATAGGCTTTTAATATTTGAGGTCTTAAGGATAAAGAGGTAGAAGACTGATTGTATCAGAAGCATGTTGCATATAACAATTGGTATCATTTAATCCACATAATAGCCTTCTAAATAAGATGATGATTTCTTTCCCTATAGACAGAGAAATGAGTCTGTTTACATGCCCAAATGCTGAATGGCAGAAAGGCTTGTGGGTCCAGCTCTCTAACTCTAGTCCACTGCTCTCTTTGCCGTACACAGTTGAGCCTCTCACATGTTACTAGAAGTTTGAAATAATTTCAAGAGCTAGGTTTTTTTTTTCTTTTTGGAATTAAAATGTTCTTGGATGATTCTTGAAGTGCTTGCCTAACTCACCCAAAGATTGATGGAAAATGTACAAGAGGCTGGGGATTTGGTTTATTCTTATTGATTCTAAATATTGACTGTAAAAAAGCCAGATTTAAATCCAGTTCTCTTTAGGTTGTGGGAGTATTGTGCCACACACTTAAAGTGGCAAGCAGTGAAGATTTGATATTATCCCGATTTTAAAGGGAGAATTTATATTACCAGAAGTTTTAGGAGAAAATAGTAATTGTTGATGAAATGTGGTATTTCCATTGGTACCAGGGGAAAATAGTTAAGGTCTGTAGTAGAAAAACATAAACTCAAGATCTTAGAAAGCATTCATGTCAAAACTAGTAAGTGGTAAGTAAGTAATAAATAGTAAAATAGGTGTTTATTAGTTTTTTGTTTGTTTGTTTAAAAAAAGCAAAACTGTTTCATTCAACCCACAAGAATGAGCAAGTCCTTTGGGCTTAAGTTGTTGACATTCTGAGTTGATTCAGGAGATCCTGTATTGCAAGACACTGTATTGCCTTACCTCTGATAACAATATTACCAACATCCCTGTACTTAAAATGTGTGAGCCACCCACTTTATTAACGAGACTTGTTTACATAAACAATTTATTACAAACTTGTATACATCTTAATGATAAATCTTCCAAAAAAAGTAGATTTGCTGTCATTGAGGATATTTTCTTTAAAAAGTATCTCAGACTATAAAAGAAATTTCAAAAAAGCAGAACAAATGTTTTAAGCAATGGCAGCATTATTAGAATGATTTAAGTTTCATGGTAGAAAAATAAACATTTATTAGGCTATATAAGTTCTGGTATTTATTTTGAAATGTCTGTTATTTATAGTTATACTGCATAGTAAGCAGCATATAGGACAAGATTTAAAATATCTTAGATAGTCAGTAAATGCTTACCACAAAGAATCCTAGCATCCAGAAAGTTCATAACTGGGGTTTCCATACATTTTATGCCTAAACTGTAGAAAAGTAAAGCAGTTGATATGAATTTATTAAAAAGCTGAATTTAGGTTTGTGACAGAATTAGTAGAAATTCAATTCAGACCATTACAATTTCTGTATTTACAGTATTCTCCAATGACATTTAATATTTAGAAAACATTTGTTCAACTTTTGATATTCAGAAAATATTTGCTAAACTTCTGTATACATGAATTTGTGTGTACTATGTGTATGAGGAAGGATAGGAGATGAAAGTGAGGATACAAAAAGTATCTCCCTAACTAGTTTATAATACATTTGTTTAAAATAGACAAATATAAGTCTACAGATACGTAGCAAATTAAACAATAGGTAAGGAGTAGGAAACCATATTAAATATGGGCCAGATGTGGAATAAGGCAGCCCCAGAGCTGCAGATTGGGAGGGAATTCAGTGTTTTAAGTTCCATCTCAGAGTCATGATGGTTGTTAGTGCTCTTTGGGGCCAGAAAGGCAGGCCAGATAGAAACGCCATTTTACAGTTATTTCTAAAGTTTTGTAAGTATGGTAGTTTGGGAGACCAAAGTGAGTTTATACTCAGTTGCTGGAAGACCCAGTTTCCTTCTGAGTCAAAGTTTAACTTTTATTTCGTGTTTAACCTGCAGTGTAAAATTACATTTCTTTGAAAACTGGTAATTTATGACAATAAGAAATCAGGACCAGGTTGCCAATGAATAATTTTTTTTTTTAATATGAGTGTCCCAAGTATTGTATAGGACATACATGGGATTACAAAATTATTTGTTAATGATATGAAATTTTTATTTAACTAGGTGACTGTATTTTATTTTGCAGCCCTGTTAGGACCAGACAAGAGAAGCTGAAATATAGACCATACATGAGGTTTTTTGTTTGTTTGTTTTGAAACGGAGTCTTTCTCTGTCCCTAGGCTGGAGCACAGTGGCGCAGTCTCGGCTCACTGCAACTTCCCGCCTCCCGGTTCAAGCAATTCTTCCGCCTCAGCCTCTCGAGTAGCTGGGACTACAGGCACATGCCAAACACCCAGCTAATTTTTGTAGTTTTAGTAGAGACGGAGTTTCACCGTGTTGGCCAGGATGTCCTCGATCTCTTGACCTCGTGATCCACCCGCCTCGGCCTCCCAAAGTGCTGGGATTACAGGCATGAGCCACCGCGCCCGGCCGTACATCAGTTTTAAAAAGAATACTAGCATTGCAAACAAAGTCTAAAGAGCATCTGTCTATTGCCAGTCAGAATAGGTGGTTTTTAGATTCACCGAAGTAAGTGAATGTGGTGAACTAAGGTTCTGAACCATCAAAGTGCATTTAATAATGAATCTAAATAACGACTAAGATTGAGGCTTCTTCCTGTGTATTTTTTGGTAAAGGAACGTATAAGCAAAAGATATGATTAGCCCTAAGTTTATGGATGGCAAAACTGATATTTGATACTTGGGCTGGGAGACATAGTGAGGATTTGGGGGTAGACAATTTTAGCGCTAGAAAAGAGCTTTGAAAACCTGGTCCACCCTTTCTTTTACAGATGAGAAAACTGAGTCGCAGGTACACAGCAACTTGCCCTAAGATCCTACAGTAAGGATGAAAGCCCAGATCTGACTCCCAGCTTAGTGCCTCTTCCACTGTTCAATGTTTTAGCTTCCCCAAACGTGACAAAAGTAGTATTCATTCAACAAAGTATTTGAGTGTTAGCTGTATGTAGTGCCACCTATAGTTTCAGATACTAGATTGGATGTTGAGGAAAATACTGGCCAAAGCAGGTAGTCTCTGACCTATATAAATTGAAATTTATTGTCTGTCCATTTGTTTATCATAGTGCCAAATAAGCAAGACTTAGGATAAAATAGTTTGATTAAAGTGTGCAGTCCAGAGCTAGAAGTCTGACTCCTGATCCCTGGAGCTCACTCCCCTGTTCAGCAATTTATAATAGTTGTGAAAAAAATTTATGTACATCTCCAGATATTTTATAACCTAAAACATTTGTGCAGGTAATAGTTTGAACCACTGCTTCATTTATAGTTCCCTCAGTTATCCTCAGTAATGAAGAGTAACATTGAAGAGACCTCAACAGTTATATGAAATAAAGTGCTTGGCACACTTGGCACTGTGAACAGACAAAAACCTGACCTTGGCTGAAGGCCGTATCTTCTCCTTGGGTTAGATTCCCGCTCAGAGCCTTGGTATGGAATGATGTCTGATTTATAAGAAAGTGAGTGCCTTTGGGTGCTTACACAGGAGCTCTGGATTTGTCAGCACTGTGGTCTTGATTTTCCTCTCCTCACTTTGAGGAGAGTGTTCTTACATGTTCTTGGTTTTAGTTTAGTTTAGTTTTTGTTTTTAAATAACTATCTGACTTAGTGTTCTACTATATAATGGGATTGATGGAAAAGGTGATATTGCACATACTGTATGAGTGTTGCCTTCTAATTTTGACAGTCCAGTGAATTCTTGTATATGTTTCAATGGTTTCTAAATAAATATATGAAAAATATTTTCGAGTTAGACATTTAAAAAGTAAATATTACTATAAATTGTAAAATACTGACATTGCTGTTTAAGCAGCATTTTAAAAAAATCCCATGTTGAATATAGCCCCAAAATATTAGTATCTTTCTCTCTTAGTAAATAGAGTGTATGGAATAAAACTTAATGTTTCTTGTAGTGAGAAAGACACTAGGTGATTTGATCGACCATTTACTTGGCCTTACTGCCTAATAAATTGAAAAGGGCTAATCTTTTTTTTTTTCTTTTAGAAAATACAGTTGTCTCTCAGTCTCTATGGGGGATTGATTCCAGGACCACCCCACCTCCACCCACCTTGATAGCAAAATCCACAGATGCTCAAGTACCTCACATAAAATATGTTTGCGTGTAACCTACACATCCTCTCATGTACAGAAATGTGTTGCAATTTCGTTATTGTGCAGCTGTCATGCAGTGTACTACGCAAACCTACATGGTATAGCCTACTGCAGCCTCTAAGCTATGTGGCATAGCCTATTGCTTCTAGGCTGCAAACCCATATAGCATGTTACTGTACTATATACTGTAGGCAGTGTAACACAACAATAAATGTTTGTGTATCGAAACATAGAAAGGTACAGTAAAATTATGGTATTATAATCTTATGGGACCATTATCAAATCAGTGGTTTGTCATTATTGACTGAAATGTTATCCAGTGCATGACAATACTTTGATTGCTTATAATACCTAACACAATTAAATGCCATGTAAATAGTTGTTACGCTGTATTGTTCAGGGAATAACAAGAAAAACATGTCTGTAAACGTTCAGACACATCTTTTTTTTTCCCCCTGAATATGTTCTATTCGTGGTTGGTTGGATACAGAACCTACAGATAGGGTCAACTGTATTAGTAACCCCAGAAGGAGTACTATACTAAATTAGTTATGGATATGTGGTAGAGACAGGATCTACATATTTTTATCTGGACTAATATTTAGTTTTCTCTTAATGTGTATGTGACCACTGTAATAACACTTACTGTCACTTTAATATAAATTTATGTGCATCTATGCATGTATATATACCATATACATGAATCATGTAATTTCATGTTGAGAATGAACGTAAATATGCCATGCACTGATGTAGGCATAATGAAACATGGCAATGGCCTTTGTCCAGAGAGTGCTCTTAGACCAGTTAGGTTGTTTATGAATATGATTGGTTGGCTATAAAATTTATTTATTATGTTAGTATTTCTTAATGAAAAGTATACTCACTTTGAAACAAATTTTGCTAAAATTTCCTTTGGAAATTTTTTGGAAGGTTTAATGTCTGTTACATTGGATAAAAGGCAAAATTCAGTTATAGTTTTAAAAATTCTGACTACAAAGTAAAATAAAAGTGTGTACTCAAAAGCATATCAATATCTGGCATTCTTATAGTAGGGATGAAGAGAGGAAAGGAATTTAAGAAGGGGGTCTGGTCTTTGCTTAGGGTAAAGAGTAAATCAAATTACAGTGGATTGTAGATATTGGAACAGCATTATTTAGTACTTGGAAATACATTTCTAACAGCTTAAGCTGGATATACTTTTAGTTTATCTTCTCAAGGGATTAGGGTATAAAATAATCCATCATCTAAAAACGGTGAAAGATTGCCTGGAAGAACACATGCTGAAGGGAATTTTAGAAAATTTTCTCTCTTTAACAATGTCAGTGTTTTCATTCCATACGTGGAGAGAAAAAGTGTATTAAAATTAAATAATGCCTAAAGCAGAAGTGGATCTGTTAGTCTTTTAGGGCTCCATAACAGAATGCCACAGACTGGGTGGCTTAAACAACAGAAATTTATTTTTTCACAGTTCTGGAGGTTGGAATTTCAAGATCAAGGTGTCAGCAGGTTAGGTTTTCTCCTGAGGCTTCTCTCCTTGGCTTGCTGATGGCCTTCTTGCTATGTTCTCACTTTACCTTTTTGCTGGTATCTCTTCTTAAGGACACCAGTTCTATTGCATTAGAGTCCCACCCGTAAGACCTCTTTTAATGCTTAATTACCTCTTAAGACCTTATTGCCAAATATGGTCACATTGGAATTTAAGGCTTTAACATAGGAATTTTAGGGGGACACAATCCAGTCTATAACAGAGAAAGCAAAGAAATTCACACTAAAGTATAATTACAGTCAACCAAAATGTGGTTCTCAAACTTTAGCATGTACTAGAATCACCTGGAAGGCTTGGTGAGGCCATGCCCCTAGAGTTCCAGACTTAAGAGGTCTGGAGTGGGTCTGAGAATTTGCATTTCTGTCAGGTTCCATGGTGATGCTGATACTGGGAACCACACTTTGAGAGTCACTGATTTCACATTTACTGCTTTGATTGAGAGAAGTTGTCCAAGAAAGCCCCTGAAATAAGGGAAACTGCCCTGAGGATGGGGGAAGGAGGGTAGTGACCAGAGGGATTGCAGTGGGAAATAGAAAAGTGGGTATGTTGGTGCAACGTTGATTGCATTTACTCACAGTTATGTTTACTCAGTTCAGTGAGTTAAAGAGATACTTTGACTAGGTTAAAAGCAGGCACTTCCGTTGTCTGTTACAAGAGGAAAATTGACTCTAGGCTTTGTTATTAGGGAATTTAATTCCCATACTATTTGTTATGTCATTCAGAATTTTGGTCAAATGTCCCACTGTTGGTGAGGCATTCCCTTGATTGTCCTGTTAAATTGCATCTGTGAATTTGGTGACTGTCACAATAAAATACGGCAATGGCAGAGGCTACATTGAGAAATACTAATTAGGTAGACTGGTGCCTGAAGCTTGGAATTTAAAGTTTACTTAATTTAAACAAACTTTCTGGGTTTAAAGTATAGGCAGTGACTAAAATTGGATTGTGCTCCAAAAGTTCTCTTTTGTTAATTTAGAAATTGAAATGATTTTTTGTAGAAATACAACTGTAAACAGTTGGTCAAGGAAATTCTAAAAGAAAATGAAATTGCTAGTATTAGTAAAATGAGACATGGGAGTCCTGATTAGATTAATATGGGTTAACAGGCAAGAGGTAGAGAAGCCGTTTCCCTCCCCTGTCCAATCTTAAATGGACCAAAAGGAGAAGATTAAGTTTTTAATAGTAAACGTAAAACTCTGCATTACCTGCTCTAAAATAACTTTTTTTTTTCATTTAAAAATTAATCTTTTCTTGGTGTGGCTGATTTTAGCTGGGTGTTGAAACAGTCCTAATTTGTTTTGTAGTCTGAATGACCACTACTTCGCTAATCCTTTACAGGTTCTTGTATTTTAAGAAGTGCATAGGCATGTATATGTTATCTGTGTATGTATATATAGCTATGTATAAATACATGTGAAACGAGTTCATACTGATACCTCCGATTCCAGTCCAGTTCTTCCTTGTCTTCCCCTCATCCCATTTTTGTCTTTATTCCGTAGTGAGAAAGGTAGCTCCCAACATTAGCACATTTAATTCTTGGCCCCTGCCCCAACCTTGTTTCAATTTTACATTTTGAATTTATAGAACATTAATGTGCTTCTAAAAATTCAGAACTGCCTACACAAAAAATGTACAATCACAATTCTCAGTCCTTTCTTTTTCTATCTTCCCGTCGTCCTTGCTGTTTTTGCAAGTAAACAATTTTCATGTTTTTTGGTTTATTCTTTCTGTGTTTCTTTTTCAAAAATAGACATTTGTTTTTTTATTTCTTCTTTTTTACACAAAAAGTGGCATGTGTTTTGTACTTTGCTTTTTTTTCCTTAATGGATTTGTCTTGGAAATTCCACCATGTTGGCTTGTAGACATTGTCCTCATTCTTTTTTACAGCTTTATGGTATTCTGTCATTCTGCATATTCCAAATGTTAGGACATTTAAGTAGTTTCCAGCATTTTGAAGTTATTAATAATGCTGCAATGAAAAACTGTGTTCATGTGTATTTTCATAGTGTTAACGTTTATCTTCAAAGTAGATTCCTGGAATTGAGATTGCTGAAATGAAGGGTATATTATTATGTAGTTTTATTTGCTATTGTCAGATTTCTTTCCATAGCAATTCGTTACTACGTAACAGATCACCCCAAGCTTAATTGTGTGAAACAATTGTTTTATCGTGCTCCTAGATCCTTAGTCAGAAATTTGGGTTGGAAACATCGGGGTGACTTGTTCTCTCCTCTGTACTGTCTGGAGCTTTCGTTGGAAAGTCTCAAATGACCGGGGACTGGCTAGAATAGTTTGGGGCTAGAATTACATGTTGATTTCTTCACTTATATCTGGTGCCTAGGCTGGGTTGACTGCTGATATTGGGCTCGGTTTAGACTGTCAACCAGACTTGTACACATGGCCTATCATTGTAGCTTAAGCGTCTTTACAGAATTGGGAACCTGGTTTCTGAGAGGGTATGTCCAAAGACTGAGCATTCCAAGGCAATCACACAGAAGCTGACCTGGCTTCAAGTCCCATAATATTGCTTCTGTGATATTCTTTTGGCCAAAGCAGTACTAAGTCTGCCCAGCTTCAACTACAGGGACATAGACTACACCTCTCCACATGGCTGTGTAAAAGAAAAATTGTGACTGATTTTTAAAATTGCCATGTGACATTTTACGTATATCACTAGTGGATTGATTGTTTTCCCCCAAACCTTGCCAAACAGTGCTTTCCAGCTTTTGAACTTTCATTAATATGATTGATGAGAGATGATATTTTCAGCATAGTTTTAATTTGTATTTCTCTTTTGGGTAAAGTTGAACATATTTTCTTCTTTTTTAAGGACTATTTTTATATATTGGTGAATTGTCTATGGTTTTCGGTCATTCTTCCTTAGGAGATTTGATTCTTTTTTCCCCTCAACTTAAAAAATTTATTTATTTAATATATTAGGGAAAGTAGTCCCTTCTCTGTGATGTTGCTAATATTTTCTCCAAATTTATTACTTCTGTCTCATCTTTGCTTATGTTGTGTTTTGCCATGCAGTTTAATTTTGTGGTCAAATTTATCAAGCTTATATAGTGCCTCTGATTTTTAAGTCATAATAAAACCTTTCCCTATACTTCGATTACAGAGTGGTTCACCTCTGTTTTCTTCTAATTCTTGTGTAGTTTGATTGCTTTGTTCCATTTGGAATTTATTCTTATGTGGTATAATAAATTGATCTACTTTTATCTTTGAATGACTGTTCAGTAGTCCAAACACAGTTTATGGAAAACTCCATCTTCCTCTCCTTCAGAAATGATTTGGGCTACTACCATTGTCATATATTTATTTCTGTATGTAGTTAGATCTATTTCTGGACTGTCAGTCCGTTGGGTCTTCTTATCTATCAGTGGCATTCTGTTTTATTCATAGGGACTTTACAGCATATTTTAGTATCTGGTAGAGCTAATATTTCCATCACCTTTATTCTTTGCTGTGGCTTCTTGGATAGTTTTGCGTATTTCATTTTCCCTGTGAACTTTAGCACCAGCTTGTTTAGTTTCAGGAAAAAAATCTCGTGTTTAGTTTTTATTAGGCTTGCATTACGTTTACAAATTGACTTAGAGAAGTCCTAATCATGACAAAGGATGTTTCTCTTCATTTACATCTACCCTGTTATCTTTCAGGTGTTTTTACAGTTTTCTTTATGTAGATTTTGAACATTTCTTGTTAAGTTTATTCCTAAGTGTCTTTAGTCTTTTGTGATGAAGTTTTATGTTATATTTTGTAATATGAACACTGTACTTTAATGGATGCCTAGCATATTGACCACCACAGTGATTGGCAGCTAGTATGCATGTAAATATGCAAATGAGAAGTTCTTGGAGAATAAGTTGGAAATGGTCCTCCAGAGTTACTTGTTTAAATTTTAAGAATTTATATCAAAACAATTTTGACTTGCATGGCTGAAATTGAGCCTTTCTGGCAGTATACGGGTTCAATTGCTTCTTAAGGCAAGTCTTGATTTTTGTTAGTAAGACACAGGCAAAATAGCTTCCTATTTGCCATGGCCAGAGGACATATCCTTAGTCTTGAAGCTGTATTCCTTTGTCTAAATATATTGAAGAAAGTTTGTGCAGTCTTACTCTGTGTGTGACCATCTTTACTACTACTGATTTTCCCCAGCAGCAGTAGTAAACAGTCATAAAACTCAAGGAGCCAAAGAGATCATTTCAGAAGCGTAAATAAGATGAATAAGAGAATAGAGGTGAGAACAGGTAAAGCTTAGTTTTGCAGGCTCATTAGTCATTGAGCACCTCTGAATGTCACTCAATGACAAGTTCTCTCCACACTCACAAGAAGAAAACATATGAAATGGAGGCCAGATGGCCACTTGAAAAAATATCATTTAATCCTTCTGTATTCCATGAAGGGATTGATTTCTATTATGGAATCACTATGAAGTATGGGTTGTTTGGTTTCTTTGTTAAGGAATAAAAGGCAGTATGTTATGCATCTTTAGTTTTGGTTACCAGTCATGTTATCTTTATTATTCACTGATGCGTAGTGTGTAAAAATCTTTTATAAGTAGGGGTTGGTTAGGTTAGTAGTGAACCGAAGTCCCTGGATATTTTTTAATGATTTCTCCATTTTGTATGTATATGTAATTCCTGCATACTGCCAACCCCCAGAAATCTAAAGGCAGTGTTTAGTATTTGTAAAATTTCGTTTGTTCCTTTCTTTCTCCCACTCTCTGAACATCTAGTTATGGTATTTGAAACTTGTCTTTTATATGCCTTCCTTTAGGTTTTTGATTAAAGAGTGAAAAGGAGGGACATTTAATTGGTATTCTACTGGTGGAATTCTGAATAGTCACACCTGATTTATGATACTGTAAAGAAGAAATGAACATTGGCATGAGATTTGGTATCAAGAGAAATAAGCAAGTGAAGAAAGAGTTGAAGGAACCAGTTCATGTATTTTTATGGAAGTAAGTAGTATTATAATGTTACTTCCAGTACAGTTTTTTCCTTTGAAGGTGGTAGAGGAGGATGCAGAGAAGGGTGCATTTGTTCTGTGGCATTTTCAATTGTAAAATGAGTAAAATGTAAGTTCCATCATAAGCTTGGTCTTGTGTTCTTCCATTTAAAGTGTGGTGAATCAGATATTGCCATTAGTGAGTTAAGAGGAGAGTATTTGAATGACAAATTAATCTCAGTTGGAGACTGTTCCTTAAAATGTTCATTAGTGTGCTAGAAAGATTTGGGAAAAGGTATAATCACTACCTCCCACTTTCCAGCACACAATTGAAATTAAACTCCCATGGATAAATCACTCAAAACAGCTGGACTCTGCATAGGAGTACCTCAAAAGCTGGGCCCTAGATACATGTAAAATACAAGGTATTTAATATCCTACAGGGTCTGTATTCAGTATCATTTGGCAGTGACAAAGAAAGCTTCTGTCTGCTGATCCTTGTGTATCCCTGCACATAGGCAAAGTAGTTGTTAATCTTTAAAATTGTGAAATGCTTTTTAGAGTAGCACTATGATTATTTTTGTTTGTTTGGTTTTTTTAGTGATGATTTTTGTTTTTGAGAGAGAGTGACTTCTGAATATTTTGGTCCATAATGCATACTAGTTCTTACAGAGTTTTGTTCTTCTAAGGAGAGAATGTGATTTGCCACTGTATAAAAAAGGCTCACTTTTTTTTGCGTGTTCTATAATATTAACTAAAAAGTCTGCTTTATAAATTTGGGGATTATAATTCTTTTAACAGTGGGAATTTAGAAGGATAATTATCTTGTAAGACTGTGGAGCCAGAACGTTTTGTTTTATGTGTGTGGCACAGCTGTAAAATGAATAAACTGTATCTGTTGCAGTTTTTATACTCAGTTAAGTAAAAGTGGTGTCTTTGCTTAGGGAAGACTGTATTCCCCAAACTTTGCATACTACTTTATTATCCCATTAAAGCAGATATTACCTACATAAACATCAATAGTAGAAATATTCTTCTCATTTAAAAATTGAAATATAGCTGGGTGTGGTGAGTGGCTCGTGCCTGTAATCCCAGCTTCTTGGGAATCCCAGCTACCAGGAGGTGGAGATCAGCCTGGGCAACATAGTGATATCCTGTCTCTACCTAATGTACATATATACATATGTATACACACATGTATGTATGTGAGGGGAGAAAATGCTTACCTTTCTAGACAATTATGAATTTAAGATGAATGTGCTAAGGCATTTGCAGTTGTATTTGATGGTGCACAAAGTCTAACAAAATACATCACCAATAATTCTAGCAACCATCAATTTTGTAAACCTTGTCTGTAATTTCTTTTGCAATGCCTTACATGATTCTGTACATCCAAGGTAAATTCTGGCACTATTTATTGTCGAAGGTAAATTGAAAACCTTCGGTTTTAACTTTGTAATCTGTACTTCCCAGGGCATCTCAGGAGCACCTACAATGGGAGAGAGGAGATTGGGAGACTCTGCATCACTGCACTTCTTTCCCTAACCTCCACCTCACCCCAACCCCTAGCTTGGATTTTGTGTTTTATTTATCAGACATAACCCCCTCCCACAATGAGGAAACATTTGATGACAAATTTCTGAAGTTGTTAAAAAAAAATTCTTCCAGCCCAAATCTATTTGTTACGTATTCTTTAATGTTGTTTTCTGTGAATGTCATATTATTTGCTTTTGAAATAATAATACTAAAAATAACTCCTGGCTTGTCAGGAAACTTTATAGTAAAAGCAGTATCTTTCCCCAGAAAGTTAACAGAACACTTACCACTGGAATTATAAATGTGTCTGGGGCAATCTAGAAAGGACTCCTGTCTTACCTGTTTTATCACAGTGCCATTTATTCATTTAGCAAACATGTAAGGGCCTAACTTGTGTTCGACCACATACTTAGGCTCATTGCTAATACAGCAGTAAGACATATTCTCAGAATTCAAAATAATAATTTTAAAAGATTGAGGAACTACAGTAATGCTACTTTCAGAATACAAGTGGTCATCCATCGAAACAGATTAACTTGTCTTGAATGTTTTGATTCCGAAAGACGTAAGTTGACATTTATATAACATGATTCTCTCTATACTGTTAAATTTATGTATTACATGTGAAAAGTGTAAGCTTATTTCTAGAACAAATTGAGGTTTTCTAGTTTATTTTTAATGAACAATTGTCTTCTCAGATTATAAACTAGACAGGATCTTTTCCCTTTTTCAGTCTCTTTGTATTTCCATAGTGTAATATAATGCTTTTCATGTAATGGGTTTCATTAAATATTGATGATAATGAAAATTATTGATTCCTAAAACACAGGACATTTTGGGATTAAAATTCCCAAGAATTTTAGTGACAACTTCTTAATATGTAACATCTCTCCCTCTCCTTACCTTGAGTTTCTGGAGTACCTGTAAGAGCTTTTCAGATTTTGGTTTTTCTTAGCATGTGACAGTTTTAAGTATTCAAATATCTGATTCCAACAAGTATACTTTATGTAAAGGCTAGTGTTTTCAGTAATGTGGACAGTATTTTTACATTTAGTTGGTAGGCTATTTTCTTGTTTTTAATTTTTTTTTTTTTTTTTTTTTTGAGATGGAGTCTCACTCTGTCTCCAGGCTGGAGTGCAGTGGTGCAAGCTCAGCTCACTGCAGCCTCTGCCTCCCAGGTTCAAGCGATTCTCCTGCCTCAGCCTCCCGAGTAGCTGGAACTAATGGCACGTGCCACCACGCCCAGCTAATTTTTGTATTTTTTAGTAGAGATGGGGGTTTCGTCATGTTGGCCAGGATGGTCTGGATCTCTTGACCTTGTGATCCACCCACCTCGGCCTCCCAAAGTGTTGGGATTATAGGTGTGAGCCACCGCTCTCAGCTCTTGTTTTTAATTCTCTGTGTTGCTTTTCTAAATAGATGATTGTCTCAGAGACGTGTGGTCCTGTGCCTCTATGACATAAATGCAAAGGCAGAGTGCTGAGGAGCAAAACACACTGACTGGGTGTGAATCCCAGCTCTGCTCCTTAATAGCTGTGTGAACTTGGACAAATTTCTTAACCTGCCTCACTTTAGTTTCCTCTATTGCAAAATGGAAAGCTAATAATACCAGTCTCATAGAAGCACAGCAAACCAAAACACTGTTGAAATGTTATCTATTGTTACTGTCATCATTCAGTCATTCACTTTATGTAAAACTGGCAGCATAGTGCTCTCTATATAGTAAGTATTCAAAATTGGGTGGTTTTTCATTTAGATTTGGCAGCAAGCCAGAGGTAATACTTTGAGATGTGTTTGCTAATATAGGCACAAGTTCAGATAATTTGTTTCTAATACTGCTTTGTGATCAGACATTTCACATTTTACCCATCCTTATCTTTCTCCAGATTCCTTTCTTGTTTTGTTTTTTTGCCAGTTCTAAAAGGTTCTAATCAGATACTGCTTTGAACCCTGTGTAAACTTCATGCCTACTTTTTTCCTCTTTTACTGAACTGTGAATAACTAAAGGTTAAAAGAGAATCAACCAATATATACTTACCACAATTGTAATTAAATTGTATAATTAGTAGTATGATTGACTGATAGGTAGATGGATAGATACGTCCTTCAAAGGAATATAAGTTCCAAGGAGACAGGGATTATTGTGTCTTGCTCACCACTATGTCCCCAACACCTATCTTGCAGATAAGCCTTGAATGAGGAAATAATATATGAATACCCGGTCTTTTCATGCCCTTGTCAGTAAGAGTTTAAACATGAATGATAGTCTTCACCTCTTCAGAAACTTACAAGCTAGTTGAGATATGCAATATACACAGGCATAAAGAGCTAGAAAAACCCAACTTGAAATGCTTAAATAAATGAAAAACTAGCTGTAAACTATTACCTGTTTGTCTCTTGATTATATTTTGGTGGGAATGATGACCCAGTGCTAGCTGTGACACCCCCGAACCACTGGTTTTACTCATGTCATGTTCATAACATTTCCTATTTACCTCATCAATCCTCAATCATAGGTGATGTATATAAGACCACCGCTGCCCTTATGGAGATGGAAATCCATATACTTTGAATTAAAATTTGGCATAATAAAGAACAATTTCCAACTATTAGGGAGAAATGTTGGGTCGTTATGAAAGAGATAGTATATAAGATGTCTTATTTGTTCTCTTTTAGTCCTCATGGCATCCTCACAGTGTTGATAGCAACATATCTAATATTTATTTTATCAGGATTTGTAACTGTTATATATGACCAGATTTAAAATTTAGTGGTTTTAGAGGGAATAGAAAGAAAAGATGAATGTGTAAGTTGGAAAGAAAAAGGAACTTAGCTACTGATGGATATTGGGAGAGAGTGAGAAATCAGAAGGGTTTTTATACTTAAGTGGTGGATACTTTGAAATAGGAAAGACGAGAGCAGCATATATTAAAGTATTCTGTAAACAGTAGTTTGAAGTGATATTAATAGGTGCTCTATGGAAAAAAAAGTAGATAAAAATAAGTTCAGGAAATATTGCATATAATATTTCTCTTTTGTAGATTCACAAATGTGCAGGGCTGTGAAAAGATCTGGCTGAAGGAAACATTTAACTGTACTGAGCACAAAACACCTTTTTTTCACAGCACAGCTATTAACATATTATGAGGTAGCTTCTCCAGCTCACCAGTTTGGAAGTCTAGTCTAGAGGAATTTGGGAGTTCTTAATAGGAATAGAGTTTTTGGATTTGAGTTTGAGGATAGGACTAAAATTACTGTCAGTATTTTGGAGATGAAAGATAAACGAGGCTTAGAATTATAGTTTTGTAGATTCAACTAAGTGGAAACAAGAGGCAAAACTTGGAAAGGAAAATACAGATATTCAGTTGTAATCCTGAACCCATTATTGAATTGCATGTGGGTCTTTCAGATCAGCCACAGCAATTTCAGTACCTCAGCTGTATACAGATACCAAACTAGACTTAGTATGATTCACAGTAGTTGGGTAATGAAGGGTACAGGTACTGTTTATAAATAGAAATCTAGAGTCGTAACTTTGAGTGCCAGTGAGATGAGAATAGAAGACCCCAGACTCTGCTGTGGTTGGTATTGAGGTAGTAGTTGGGTGGGAGAGAGGCAGAAAGTGGATAGGGGAGCCAGTCAGAGACACAGAAAAGGAAGAGTCAGAGAAAAGATAACAAAATTAAAATTGCACACGGAAGGTGAAAGATGATGATTTCATGTGATAGGCAGCCATAGGTGCTAGATAAGAAAGGAACAGTCCATCATCGGTCTCAGTTTCTCTTTTCTTTTTCTTTCTTTTCGTTTCTTTTATTTTTGTTCTTGTCCCGCTCTGTCACCCAGGCTGGAGTGTAGTGGTGTGATCTGGGCTTACTGCAGCCTCTCCCTTCTGTGTTAAAGCAATCCTATCACCTCAGCCTCCTGAGTAGCTGGGATTACAGGCACCCGCCACCATGGCCAGCTAATTTTGGTATTTTTAGTAGGGAGAGGATTTCACCATGTTGGCCAAGTTGGTCTCGAACTCCTGACCTCAGGTGATCCGCCCACCTCGGCCTCCTAAAGTGCTGGGATTACAAGTGTGAGCCACCGTGCCAGCCAGTTTCTCTATTTCGTACATGAAGAAAAGAAACCAAGGGAGACAGCGCAGTTTGC